>JAAMPD010002046.1:0-15987 GCA_025266255.1 Trissolcus basalis | reverse complement strand
GAAAGAAACAAATGTATAAAATCTAAAAAATATATATATATGCGAGTGAGGATTAGCGGGCGTAGAGGGTTGTAACATTTATACTCTTATCTGTGATTCCTTGGTTCAAAGTTCGACAAACTTTTTTGTGTAAAACAAAAATAAAGTAATAAAAAAAGATGACGAAAAAAATGCTGCTTTGAGATTCAAATCTATGATGTAATGAAGTTCACACGAATACATGAGCATAAAAACGTCCGACAGCTGGTAAGTTGAATGAAATTATGGTCGTTGGTTGGCCGTTAGCTTTGACGACTGAACTGCACTAGATTGTCACCCATGGGTTCTGACACACTTTTCTGCTGATTTCTCGTGTAAATTCTCGATGATTTTGGATGACTGTTTGCTTTTCTCTGCCTCTTGTTTCGTTTAGTCATTGGCTTGCGGACCTTTTCTGCTGAGATCTTTCTCTTGGTTGCCACCTGAAACAATGATTTTGTTGAAATATCATCAAGATGGAACAAAAATTTCAAAAAAAGAAAAATTCTATTTTACAATATTTATCATACTAATACATGAATCTTATTAAATCTCATTAAACTTGTTGCTTCTCTTTGAAAAAAAAATCATTTCCTCTTTTTCTTATTAATCAGTTCTTTTGCCTTGAAATAAAAATAAAAGAAATTGATCTTTACCTTGACGTTAGTGCAAATATTGCAGATGCACTTGACATTATCAAGGGGCGAGTGCACATCGCCATGGAATTCAGCGTCAAAGGACAAAAATTTGGTGTCGAAGTTGAGCTTCGCCTTCAAGAGCGTGTCGAAACATTCTTTAAGGTTGTGATTTGGATTATTATTATTCTGTACATTCGAAGAGTGAGGCTCGGCGCAAGAGCTATTAATCGCCGGGTGATCCGATACGGTCTGCTGTGCTGTTCCCTTTTGTTCCGCTCCGGGTGATTGTACAACGGTACTCTTCTGAGGTTTCCCATCAGACATCTCACTTATGTTTCCTCGCAGAAGACCTTCAGGCAACATTCAAAGCTTTGAGAACAACTTTAACAATAAAACTTTAACTATTCTGTTTCATTCAAATTCATTTCAAACTTATCAAAATTCTTATACAAAAAACAATGTCATACAAGAAATATACAATGTTATTTGTTACAAAAAAAATTTGTTTCGATACAACAGAAATTTAAACAATTTTTTGATAAATATAAAAATGTTTATATTTTGTAAAATTTGTTTACAAAAAATTTGAAATGATAAAAAAATCAATGTTTCATACAATTTTGTATAAAACATTGTTTTACACGAAAAACAATGTTTTGACACAACAAACTATTATTTTTTACATCAAAGTTATTTGTTTTATAGATTATAGAAACAATTTTGTATGAAACGTTGTTTTTATGAAAAAACCAATGTCATACAAAATATAATGTTTTGATACAATAATCAGTGTTATTTTTTGTACATTAAAAATCTGTTTGTTCACAATAGAAATTTCAAAACATGTTTGATGATTAATGTTCGTTTACAAAATATGTTTGTTCAAATAAAATATGATTTACCAATGAAACTATGGACGTGTTTCATATACGCCTGTTCGGATTGCAAAAGTTGACAAAAAACCTCATCAAGAGTCGGATCGGCAAAATAAGTCCTGGACAAAATGGACTGGCTCCAGGTCTGCCGAGTCATGACGTTGCCGTTTAGCAACTTCCATTGCTGCTGCGAGATTTGTGACTGCCACTGGATTGCACAGTCCTCCAGCTGAACGTGCATGCTGTTCAGTAAGTTTAGCAGATCTTCGAGCTTCTGCGAAACGCCCGAGAAGTTGTTCTGTGCGGTGTGGACCACCTCCAACCCATCCTCACCGACCGCTGACATCGTTGAAACTCTGAGTTAATGATTTTGTCGTTGTTTTATTTAAAAAAAGATCACGATCAAAAGCGCAACCATAATTTGTTGTTTGACAACTACTTAGACGATGCGAAAACAAACTAAAAACTGCCGTTGGTTTTTGTTTTTTTTTTCTCTCGGATTTTTTCAAACTTCGAACATTCGTTCGAAAATTCAAATTGTTCAATTCAATTTTTCATCCAAAGCTGTAAATTTTTGTAAAATGCAATATTGTATAAAAGTTGCGAAACACAATTGAGAAAACAGTTTTATTTTTTGAACGAAGAAGCGCCAGTGGGTTCGCGCATGCGCAAAACGACAAAACCTCGCCGCCACATAACCTCACTTTCCAAAGTAGTTTGTGGTTAAAGGGAAGACAAATTTGTAACTTTAAAAACATGCTGAAACACATTGCAAAAACTTCTTCGCTTATTGGCAGAGTTTTGGTAATTCATTTTGTTTATCATTAAATGTTGAATCATAAAAATCATGTTTTTCTATCGATATCAGTTTTCTATTTACATGTTTTCATTTTAGTTATTTATTTTGGTTTGGGTTTTCAACCAATTTGTTTTGTTTCAGGGAGAACAAAATGTTTATCCAACAGTGACATACACACAACAAAGGTGGTTCAAACATTACAATCAAGATCCAAAAATAAAAAAGCTTCGAGCTGCAAAAGTGATAAGAATTAAGTTGCCGGATTACAATGAAAATTGGGATAACTTAACCGAAGAAGAGATCCGTTCGAAGATGAAAGAAAAGGGTGTGTTACCGGTCAGGCCTTGGAACGAAAGTGCAATGTTTATGACATGTACCGGTGACATTTTTGAGCCTTACGTTCCTCCTGAGGGAGATGGCAAATTTTCTGCTCTCTCCAAAGAAGTACAATTTTTTATTAATTTAGTAGTAATTGCATCCATGCAATTTATTAATACAATTTGTATATTTTCTACATCCAATTTCTTTTTCGTTTCAGGGTGCAAAACAAAAATTAGAATTAATTGGAAAGAAAGGAAAATCTATGCATTCAATCCGCAAGATAAAATCGTTTGATGAATCTTTTTACGACAAAAATCTTTTCCTGAAACTGCCCAAGAAATTTATATCAAGGCTCATGAGCTTCTTGCAAAGTAAGGAGTTTTTATAATTTATGAATGTTAATCAGTTTTCAAATATTTGTTGACATTTTCATTTGACAATTTTTAATGATATTTTTCAATTCCAGAAAAGATGAAAACATTATCAAATATGTCACAGAAAAAGCTTATCCAGTAAGTAACAGTATTGATTCATCAGTCATGATTTATTTTTATTATTAAGATAGAAGAATAGAAAAGGTGGTTAAAAAAAAGATGAATGAATCTTTATTTTTTCAGATTATGACACATAATGTAGAGAAACAAACTAAATTGTTTGGAAAATTTGTCCAGTCGCTCGAACCAGCAAGGATAGTACATGCAAGGTGTACGAAACTTCAAACGGAAGCTGACATCTATGCACAAGTCACTGTTCGGTTTCATACACGACAGGTAGACTAATTTTTTATTTACATTATATGTATAGCTTTCAGTAATAACCAGAAAAGAAATTCTCAGATTTTTAACTCTGAACGGTTCATTATTTGGAAATATCCTTGTTGAAGTGACTAGCTATCATTTTATAAACCATTAAGTGATGAAATGCAACATTTTTATAAGTTGCTCTAGTTGAATCTAAATTTAATTTTTTCGTTTTACAAAGAAAATCGATTTTCATGAAACAACAAAATTCTTTTCGGAAAGTAGTTACTGTGGAGGGAACTAACATTTTTTTGTTACATTCTTAATTGTAGATTTTAGCAGTGTACGACAGATTCGGTCGCCTGATGCAGGGCAGTGATCACCTACCAAAAGACGTTCTAGAATACATCGTATTTGAACGACACATGGCTAACGAAAGTGGCGTCTGGCGTATTCATGACAAAATCGTACCCTCTTGGATGCCACCGAAAGAGCCCTTCCAGAAAACTTACGTTTTACCTATAGAAAAAGATGAACCCCAACAGGCAGATGCGGTCGAACAAGTTGTCCCACCGACTGCAACTCCAACTGAAACTCAGCCTACCCAATAGATATTTATTTGTTATTTCCATTGTCAAACTATTGTTATTAAAATTGTTTATTACAATTGGAAAATTTTGCCTTTCATTTCCACAATTAAAACTTACTTTTAATTACAAATCTGTTTCGCAACTTCATAAAACAGTATAAAAAGTTATAAAAAATTAATGATTGCCTTTGTTATAAATGTTTGAAAAAAAGTTGAATATAATTCTTTTTTGATTGATAGTTTTTTTTAAAATGAGTATTGTTGCGAAAAGGGTGGAAACAAGTTTGGTGTCTTGTGATTTTCGGTTGTTCTTGCAATTGTTATCTGCAGTTGCATGATGGAAGGGGAAGCAACTCTGGCGCGCATACTGACGCGCAGTTACGCGCAGTTGTCAGGTTGTCAGTTTCCGTATAGAGAAACGCTGAACTGAAAGTTTGAAAATAATTGTTGACACCGATCCGAAAACACAAAGCGACATCGAAAAACAAGTCAAGAGAGACCTGTTGAACTTCGATCAGACGTTTGTTTACGTGTTCCTTGTCATTTTCTGCTGCCAGCGGACGTTGTTTTTAACAACGCTGGCGTATTATACAAATCTCGAAGGTTCTCTTTGAGCTCAACCCAAAAAGTGCCGGCTTTCGAAACGAACAACTTTGATCATTATTTTGTGTTTGTTTATGATTTTTGTTTTCAATAACCGTTAGTGTTATAAAAGTTGACTATTACTTGGGGGCAAAAAATACAAAAAAACTCAAGGTGGTGGATTATTTTCAAAATCAAAACATTAACTTTTTGATTATTTTTTTATGTTATCTCAAAATCAGCAATTTTGTGTAACTAAAAAATTTAATTTTGTTTTACAGATTTGTCAAAATTCAATGCGTTATGTTATTGCATCTTTACTTTTGATTCACACGACAGTACTGGATATGTTTACGGACGAAATATGCAGGATACTTTTTTAACGAAAGTTGAGCATTACAGTAAGTATACATCAAATTTGACTGTATTTTAATTATAAATTATATTTCTTTTTATTTTAAGATACAAGTTCAAAGTGGATTGAAAATTAATAACACCTTTTTGTTGACAATCATTATCACTTATCGGATTGATGACTTTGAAATAAAATTATTGAATCAATTCCAAAAATGAACAAGAAATCCTCTGCCGTTCATTTTGTTTGCAACAAATATTTTGCTTCAGTTTTTTTTTTGCTCTCAAACATTTGCGTTGACAAAAAAGGTGCTTTGTTCGCAAATATATAAATATTTCATCACGAAAATGACATCTCGTAAACAACGACCTTGAAAGAAGGTCGTTGTGAAAAGAGAAAAAACATTTTCATTGATCAAAAACTTGAAAAACAAAGTTCAATTTTTCTCGCGTTTCATACTTTTTCTTCAAAAAAGTAGGTTTCGTAATAAACGTTTAAATATTTTCACCTGTCATGATGGTGACCTTGAAACAAAAACAATTGTCATCATGATTAAAAAAAAGTTGAATGAAAATGTCAACAATAAAACAGTATAAAAAAGTTTCAATTTTCAAAACGCAGTTGTACATTGACAAATTTATAATTTCCCCTTGTAAAATTCTCATCACAAGATGACCTTGAAACAAAAATGTTATGCACCATCATTAAAAAACAAAACCAAAACATAAACAAAAAAACCTCAATTTGTTATTGTTTCAAAACATTTGTTTACAACCCTGCATTGTTGACAAATAAAAACATTTTCCTTTGAAATATATATGTAATCACAAGCATGACCCTGAACAACGACCTTGAAAGAAAACCGCCAATTGTTGATAAATTGCAAACTTGGACTAAAAAACGATACAATTTCAAAAATCCATCGGCTGACTTCGAATGTTTACAAACAAGCTCGAATCTTTAATCAACAGTTGAATCAAACTCCAAATCATCCTTAGCAAAAGGTTGAACGAAAGAATTTGTTGCTATCGTTGAAAAAATGACAGTGCAGATGTTAATTCAAAAAGAATAATTTATTTGACGAAAGTGGGGAAGTCGGGTCGACCGCGTGGTTGCCGCAAGATGTCGGCACCTGACCGGTCCGTAGCCAGGCGGCGCAGCCATCATTGTTGAACCTCGTTGTGGTTGATGCCCCTGATTGCGACTGATCGACGGCAGACTCGTGTCCTCGGCCAGCGTCTACGAGGTGTTTGAGCGCATTTGGTGCCCGTCGATCGGACCTCGGCTGTCCGGCTGGCGCGCTCGGCCGCTCGTCTTGTCTCGCCCGTCTGCATGTGTACAGTTGCTCGTTGGGGTGTGTGCGTGTGTGAGTGTGCGCGCGAGTGCCATCGATTCTGTCGGGCACCGATCGCGCGAGCATCCTCCGAGGAACGTGCCCGATTGCGCTGCCCGTAGACGCCTCCACGTGCCCGACGCCGCGCCGCGTCACTTCGCCTCGAACCTTCCGACCCAACGCCGACAGGTTCTCACCTTATTACCAACCATTTCCTCTGCCACACGTTATCTATTGTTTCGTACAAAACACTCCACTTCTCTTCATCCCGGTTGTTTTTCTTCCCAATCTTCTTTCAACAACCGCACTTATCTCTTTTCGGTTGTTTGTTTACTTGTTTCGCTGTTTGTTTTTGTTTTGGACTTTTAACAATCTCAATTCTGACGTGCTGGTGTTCGGTTTGTCATTTTTGTCAAGACAGGCAGTTGGCCGAATTTTCAGCTGGACTGGTATTGTAAAAATGATAACAGTTTTACAAGTTTTGTTGGGTGATTGAAAAATAAAAAAATTGACAAAGTAAATGACGAAATTGATTGAGCATTGTTTTTCTAAGAAGTCTAATGAAGTGATCAGCTTTTTTTGTCGCAAGCCAATCGTGGAATTGACCTCAACTTTTAGAAAGTTTATTTCTAACTATTATTATTTAACCTGTAGGTAGATGCTCGAACGGGTTTTGTTTTCAAAACTGTTGATAGATTAGTTTCTTTTGAAATAGTTTGAAAGATTTGACAAACAGACGAATTAACCTCGGTTGAACAAAACAAATTAGTTTGATTCTCCTTTCTCTTTTTTTGTTTTGTTTCATTTTTCTTTTATATCTTAATTTGTAATCGGAGATAAGATTTTGTTGACCATTACAAATTCATTAATTTGTGTTCCTTTTTTTTGTTATAACTTAATGACACTTTTATAACCGAAAAAAAAGACTTGCTCGAAACAAAATGATCAATTGAAATTATTTCCCTTTCTTTCAGACTCTCAGAAAGCGTCGAACAATTTCGTTGAGAAGGGTTACTTCCAAGATTTCGATTCCGGCAAGAGCGCATTTTCAAAACATTGTTGTGCCCAATTGTCGTCCGAGCCTGACTTCAAGAATGGTCTGACATGTTATAACCAATTGGTATTTCCCCAAAATGGTGAGTTTGTACAATTACGACCAATCGGAACACGAGAATGAAAGTGAAAACAAAAAGGGATGGGGATTAATATGTGTGTTTCAATTTTAGGATTGGGAAACGCGCCGTTTTGGGCGCTGCCGATTGTTCCCCCGCGATGGAACTTTCCGCTTGTAGCACTGAAAGATGCGGAGAGCGACAACTGGTCAACGAAATTCGAAGACCCGACAGAGGCCCAGGACAAGCCCCTCGACTTAACGAAAAAGAGTAGACAAGCGGAAAAGAGTTGCTGCGACTGCAGTGCGACGCAACGTTACCTGCATGACCTCAGCAGTTACTTACAATTCGTCCAGGAAGCAACGAAGCAATTAAATGACCGTTGCGACGTCAAGCCAGACGTGAAAACTGAAAAATCGAGGGAAGAACATCTGTACCAGTTGCAACATCAGATTTTCAATCAACCGATCGAGATGTCTGGACAGTATCCCGGACACAGCAGACCGCCGGTTGGAACACCTCCACCGCAGACTGTTTGGAATCATCTAACAATGTCGCAGGCGCAAGGTTGAATATATTTTTTATTCTTTTTTTATTCTCTCATATATAAAAAACAATGATATTCTATATAGTTTCTAATTAAAAAGAACATTTTGTTTATAAGAAATATTATTTTTTATTTCTTAAAAACAAAAAGAAACATAAGCTGCATATAAGATACATGTAAGTTATATATAGATATATATGAAAGTTGTTTCTGGATGAATTCTTGTGAAATTTTATCAAATTAATAAGATGTAATTATTATATGATCCTATTAGTTGGGGTTAATAATATAAGCCAATAATGAATTCAATTTGAATCATTCCAAAAAAACAAGATAATTAAGCTAATCTTAATCTTAATGAAAGAAATTGAAACAATAGATGCCAAAATGGTGACTGTAAAAACAGTCCCTCCCCCCTATTGAGCATGGAAACTCTCTTATTATCTTTTACAATTTTTAACGTCTAAGAAGTTGACCTATGGTAATCTTCTTTTTTTCAATTCAGAGTCAGCACTTGCTTTATCTGTTTAACTTGTAGGACATTTAACTTGTTTACCATTTATAATATAAAATCTGTGGCTTCGCGTAATAACCAGATAAGTGCATAAGGCACTTACCTGGTTATTACCGGGAGCTACACAAATATACACAGCAACTTTGATTTTTGAATATCAAATTTAGAACGTGTTTCGAAATTTCTAAAACGGTAGAAAGTATACAAAATGTCAGACTCTCATTTGTTTAATCATTTAAAAACATGCGAAACAAAGTCGCAATCGTTATGTTAAAAAAGTTTTTGTAAGGCCAAGGTTTTTAATTCTGAGAGGTACAAAAATTGTTATTCCCTTAAAAAAATAAGTTTGAATTAATATGAGTTTCTGGTTGAATTTTACTCTAATTACAATTTCTGATTTTTCAGGCTTGAACATTCATCCAACAGCTTTGACGGGTGCATCGCTGAATCCAGCTGGTTTTTTCTCGCACCCATCGATGGGGCGAACTTCGCACCTGAACACAGTTCCCCAGTTGGCCCACACCCAAGCCCCAGCGACCTGGCACACTCCAACGGTGGCGTCTAAGAACGTCACGGGTTCCAACAGCCCGGGCAACCCACTCTTCAGTCTGCAAATGCTGGTAGACAACCGGCAGAATCAAAGCCAGAACCAGAATCAAAATCAGAACCAAAGTTCCGCGGGGGCTGGTTCCCAGAACACCCTCGACCTTTCCGCGACCTCCGACCTGGTCGAGAACTACTCGCGTATGCCCCAGGAGAACCCGATCAGTCTCACTGCGCGCAACTTGGACAAGGGCAGTCGCAACGGGAGTATCATCTCGCCACCAATTCCCCTGAACGGCGACACCTCTTCTGACAGCGGGATCAGCTCCTCTGTACCAACTCCCAACTCGTTGATCGAGCCCGTCTCGCTCACGACCAAGGAACTGCCTAAGATCAGTGTTAAGAACTTCGAGACAAGCCTGAAAGGCGTGGGGAATCTGCACGATCTCAAAAAGAACGAGAGCAACTTCGTGCAGAAGCTCATCACTCTGCCACCGAGCGTCACCATTGAGAGGGTCGGCGACAAGAAGGAGACGGGGGTCATCGCGCAGAACCCTCGCAATTTGATGGCCGCCATGCCGCCGCTAATTGTGAATCTCGTTGCGAAGGAGAAGGACGTCGTGGACGCGGCGAAAAAGGAGCAGATCGAGGAGCAGAGTGCTCGGTCGCCCAAGAGCGTGCTTAAGAGGGGCAGAAAGGGGGTTGATTCGCTGCTGGAGAAACTCGAGGGCGGAAGTAAGAAATTGACCGCGGACAATGTTTCGTTGATTGTTCCACAGGTTGAGGATAAGGAAGAGAGCGTGAAAAGCATCTCGCCGGAGAGGCAGAAGTCGCGCTCGCCCACTAGGGAAGAGGAGGTCATCTCGCCCGCGTTTAGCAACGAGGACTCCAATGACAATTCCAAGCAGAGGAGAAAAAGGAAACTGGAGAAGCCCGTGAGACTGAGCAAGGACGCGAAAACAGAGCTCGAGGAGATGGAGATGGAACATGCGGAAACAAGGACGAACGACTTGGTATCCGAGGAAAGCACTGGTGTGTTTCGAAAAAATTCAATTTAAATGTTTAAAGTTAAAGAAGTTGTTTGTTTGCAAAAAGGATGTTTAAATAGAAACTTAGAACTTTTTAATTTAATTTTTTGTTTTCCTAATTGGATGTAAATAGTCGAGGCTATTTTGGTCTGATGTTTCTTGTACTTTTTTCTGTTCAAAATATTTTGAAATGTATTTTGAAATGAAAATTATTTTCGTCATCTCTCCGAAATTTGAGTTTAAGAAAACTGTTCTTCGTTTCAGATCATTTACCAGTACCAAACAAAGCTGAGGAGCGTGTGGTAGTTCCAGAAGAGACTGCGAAGATCAGTTCAGAACCTTCTGAAGAACCTAAGAAACCAGAAACAACGAACGAAAAGAACGAACTTGATAAGAATGAAGAAGTGAGCAGGCGAAGGAGCAGCGAAGGTTCGTCGGCGAATCCTGTACTGAGTAGCCAGAGGACGAGACGAAAATCGACAGAGCAAATTGAGAGCGCGAATTCAGTGAGCGCCAGCAGTCCTAAGGAAATCCCTCCTCCGGCCTGTGAGCCGCCCAAGGCGGTGAACCCGTTCAACGAGGTTGAGTCTGAACTCGAGAAGATGTTCGCCGGGATTGTTGAGACTTCTACGGATACTAAACCGCCGGCTGATCTGGTTCCGGATGCTGATACAGGTTTGAAGGAACCCCTTGCGATAGATGAGAAACCGGAAGTTGCGCTCAAGACCGAAAATGAAAGCACAACGACGGCAGAACAGAGTATCAGTAATTTGACAGACGTGTCTTCGAGTGCAGATGTTAAAGCGGTACCGAAAAAAGGCATGTATTCAAAAAAATTAATCGAAATGTATTATTGAAATGTTAAAAATCAAAATGTATAATTAAAATTTGTACTGAAAAATGATTATTAAATTTTGATTGGTTTTTAGGTAAAAAAGCAAAAGGTAGAGGGATCAAAAGGAAGTTGACAAAATCAACAGAGAGTATTTTTGAGAATGATGCTCCTGTAAAGGATACGAAGAAGAAACGAACCGGGAAGGTTTTAAAGAAACCGGAATCAGGCAAGAAGGCAAAGAAGAACCCGAAAATCGATGGACTGAGGGAAATACCTTATGATTCCGGTTCGAACGCAAGTTCCATCCGGTTTCGAGGCCCGGTTGTCCATATCGAGGGACCCAGAGACAGTCCGTTGAGCATACAGGTTATAAATGCACCGCGAGAAGAGGAGGAGGAAAAAAGCAAGGAGAAGCGAAAGAACGTCGGTAATGGAAACGCTGCTCGGAGCAAACGTTTGAGTCATCAAAATGATCTTGATTATAGAGGTAATTTCAAATTCTCAGTGATTTTAATAATTTTCTTTAGAAGAGTTGATGTTTCATTTTTATTTTAAAATTCTGGTGTTTGTTCAAATGATTAATAATTATTTCTTTTGTAGGAAAAGTAAGTCGCGCTGGACTTTTCAGTTCAACTTTATCGTCAAGATACGACGCACATACGACAGACTCCACTTGGGTGTGCGTTTTTTGTAAACAGGGGCCGCATTCTGTTATTCCTGGAGATCCAACTAGGCCGCATCCGCATGTCACTGGACCTCACATAGCACCGGGCACTTATACGGTTTTTACTTTTGTTTAAAAAGCTCATTGAATTTGTTTCCTGTTTAAGTTTAAATTACAAAAGTTTTTAATTATCAAATTGATTTTGCAGGTACCAGCAGGGGTCTTGAGCGACTTATTTGGACCATACCTAATTGGCAAGGAACGACTGGAGGATGGAATTTTGTCTGCGGACGAGCAAGAGGTGATGACTGAGCAGAAGAAAGGCGGCAAAAATAAACGAAGTTTGAGACACGCCGGTCTTGCGGATCAGTTTACTGCCAAGATGGGCAAGAAGAAGAAGAATTTGGTCGAGAACAGTACAAATACTCTGCATACAGGCATGACTCTTATTCCTGGCGAGGAACAACGTTGGGAAGTTTGGTTGCATGAGCAGTGTGCAGTTTGGGCGACTGGCGTTTATTTGGCTGGTAAGAAAACATTTCCGAATCAAATGTTTTAAATGATTGGAGAATTTTGTAATGTTTATCATCATAATTAATTTTTTATAACTTTGTCACTTTCAGGAGGACGAGTAACTGGATTACAAGAAGCTGTTTGGGATGCTGCAAAGTCGATTTGTGGTTCATGCGAGCTGCCCGGTGCAAACATCGGTTGCGTAAAACGTGGCTGCAAAGCTGTTACGCATTATCCGTGCGCGCTGACAAAGGGCTGGCTTCTTGACACGAATCATTATATTCCCAAGTGCAACCTTCACCGAATCACGTGAAACATTTCTTGAATCAAACATGAGTCAGAGTTATACTCAACAGATGGCTTAAACCTTATGACGAGTTTATTTTAAATTGTAGAAAGCATTTAAGAGAAATGTACGAGAGGCGTTTTACTTTTTCTACCGATGAGAAGATATAATTCAAATGGAGTAACGACTGAACGGCTAAGTTTAAACTGCTAAGTGTAACCAAGAGGAACAAATAGTGAGGACAAATTATCATTTATAGGCTCCACTCTAGAAGTGTATATATCTTGATACTTGTACATAACACGAAGATTTATACTTGTATATATTTTTGTGTTATCAAGCCTTGTATCCCGAATACATGTAAAAATTCGGGACAATAGAAAAACAACCTCTATCTAAATTGTCCCGAATGTAATTTGTCTGATTCTGTTTTAAAACGCCTGATAAAATACTCTTCAAGTCGCGTTCTGTTCTGCCGATTAGTATTTTACCAACTCTGACATTCCTTCGAGAGGATCGAATCGTTATCATTTGAAATATCACATCGATTGTAACATAAGAAGGTTCAAACAGTTTGTACATTGATGCTCTGTAAAACAAAATTATGCGCCATGATTAATTATTTTTTTGGCCTGTAGCCTTGAACTGTGGCCTTTTTGAGACTTAATGTACTGAACGTGGGAACAGCAAAACAAAAAAAAAACATTTTTTTTCATATCCAAATGTTATTGTAACATTATAGATTAGATTGTGATCAGTATTGGATTGCAGATCATATGAAATGGAGGTAACAAATTATCGAAAACTTTCGTATATACCAAAGTTTGTTTTTTTCTTTCTGTATTTGCTTTTGACTATTTATTTTTCAAGTCAAACGAATGAGGATTTTCATCCGTGCTAACAAAAATGTTGGTCGATCGCAGTATTTGACTGGGACATATTTCGTGTTCATTATTATTCCTGCGTTCTTCGATTTCATTGTGTCGAAATCCATAGATGTATACGAAACGAGCGACTGTGCCGAAACGTTTGGCACACCGTTCTGTAAATATGACGAAAAATCTATATTCACGACGAATCTAATATAATTGCTGAAAGATAGGGTGACTTTTTTTTTCTGATTTGAAATCACTAATTTTCTTTTTCACGTAATGTAAAATCATTGTCCAGGCGAGAGCCTTTAGTTGTGTCTTGAAATGACTGATCAATAATTCCACATGGGTGAAATTTTGAATTCGATTTGTCATTTGAGATTTGACATTTGTATACGTACAATTTAAATAGATTAGAGATCCATAATGTAAGTTGGACTTTATTGACTGACACGTGTAAATATAAAAACAAAATTAAATATTGAAAAATCCATGTGTAACAAACTCGTCGTTTGGGATTGTACAATCTAAGCGAACAGGTTTAAGAACTGTAAAACTAATATACCGTGTATATTGTATAATATATTTCAGTCATGTAATTGTAAATATAATTCAAATCAAAATTGTGTAAATCGATGAGTGGTCAAATTAAATATCTTTTCGATGGCTTTAAAAATCAGGTCTCTGTATGAAAGAGATTGTGTACAGATTTCAGCCCAAGCATTTGACCATGTATATAAAACGTAAAATCACTTAATGTATTGAACATTTTTTTTTGAAAAAGTATCCGTATTGCAACTGGCCAATCTTCTCACGAAGATGGGCGATAAGAAAAAAATTATTTACAATAATTATGATTATGAACATTGCTGAACATTTTGTATATACAACAAAAGATAGTTGAATCATTGCATATAACAAATTTTGACGCATTAAAAGTTAAGATCGATTTTTACGTAGGTCGCAGAGGGATAATTTTTATTGTTAAGGTTGTGTATCCTATATATTTTTCCTCATCGATATATTCACTCGAGATTAGCACTGAAGACAAAAAAAAACAATGCATCACAAAAGTGTATTTGTGATAAATGAAAAAAATGATTGTGTTTTAGTGAATACAATTAAAAAAATGGTAAAAAAATGAATAAAAAAAGTCGAAACATTGCATATGTGAGTAACAGGTAACGATCGAATGATCAAATACTGTTTTTTCATTGCAATCGCACAAAAAAGGTTAACACATGTGTTGTAAATTAAAATCCGGGGTTTTAAGTTATTGTTCGTAAAATTAATAAAAAATTGTCAAAAAAATATTAAAAACCCATTCGACGTTACGATTCATTTTGCCGCAGCATATTAACTCTAAGGTTTCGCGAAACAGGCTGTATTTTGTAATATAGCTGTCACAAGAGAGCTTATGCGAATTCTGTAAACAAATCATCAAAGTGGAAAATAAAGTGTGAATAATTTAAAACTAAAAATTGGCACAATAATTTGGCACAATTTTTCATTCCTCATCTTCTTTTTCTCCAACTTCCTTGTTGTCCTCAGTACCACTAACAAGTCTCTCCCGAAACTGTCGGAACAATTTCAGTAGCTGCTTATTTTCTTCAGCAATCTGAAATACAGAAAAATTAATTACTAATTATTTCATCACAATCTCAAGTCAGTGTACAAAAATTAGTTACAATTTCTTCAGTCTTGTCTAGTTCCTTGAAGAATAAATTCCACTGAGCATAGTCCATCTGAATGTTCAAAAATTTCAACGACTTAACAAGGATTTCCATATCGAACTCGGTGTCCTCACTATTTATTTCGTTCAAAATTTTCAAAGCCAAGCTGTTGTGTATCGAGTAATCATCCTCGTTGTTTTGTACAGCATTGTGAGAAGTGACACCAAGAATCATTTCTGCGACTTTCAAACAGTCCACTTGCAACAACGGACTGGAATTCGGAGCATTTTGCAGAGTTCTTAAAGTAGGGAAGAAACATTCTTCCAACATGCTTTGACTGTCTTCTACAACGTTTACGTAATTGTTGAAAAAGTGGATGAGGTTCTTTTGCAGTGGAACATTTTTTTCGTTTACTGGATTGAATAACATTATAATCAGACGACACAAAAGGTTCGAACTGATTATTCGTCCTGTTAATAAAGTTTACAGAGTCCTTGAGTTGATATCAGTTGATACTCTTCGTCCTGAAAAATTAAGACGATTTAATAACTGCCAAATTTTCATAAAATATAAACTGTATAAAATATAAAATGTTTTTTTTATTTACTTCATGATCCAGAAGTCTGATAATATTTGTAATGATATTTTCAGTTTCTTTTTGGACCTCAGACACAGCTAGTTCAATATCATCTTTATCCATTTCTAAAAGCTTGACAGTCTCATGTTTTTTCTGATTACTCATGTCAACAGTATTCTCGACATTGAAATGTTGAAGACCGTAACAAACGAGCAAGTCAAGAATCGACATCAGACATATCTTGAAAATTTCCGCCTTCTGGTCGACCGACAGGTATAGTACAAAGGTAACAAAATACTTTTTCGCAAATTCACCATCAAGCAGACAGGCAATCCCTATGGTTTTAAGTGCGAGTTCGCAGATCACTGGGTTTTCATGCTGCAAAATAACATGAATGTAAAATTACAAGACTCATTTCAATATGAAATAAAAATTAATAAAAAAAATTTTTTAAGAAAAATTCTTTTATTTAACTTGTAATGATAGAAAAAAAACTAAAAAATTAAAAATTAAAAAAAATAAATAATAATACAAAAAAATTAAACTTAAAAAAATAAATAGTAAACTAACCAA
>JAAMPD010002045.1:0-17746 GCA_025266255.1 Trissolcus basalis | reverse complement strand
AAATAAAGTAAAAATAAAAAAGTTAGTTACATAGTTGCTATGAAAAATTATGAGGTTTGGTTAAAATATGTATACCAAACTTGATCGCCAGTCGTCGAAAATGAAAAAAACTACAGTTTCATTAATACTAATGCATCCATATAAATGAATTTTTTAATTAATAATTGATGCAAAAAATTATTCAAATAGAGTAAGAAATGAATAATAATATTAAATATTATTGTGATAATATTATACTTCAATTATATAACTTATTGCCGTTTTATAGAATTATTTAATTTAATCAATATTAGAATAATATATAATATTAATGTGAGATATAATGAGATTTGACATATGTCATTTTTTTCAATTCAAAAATATAATAGATGTATATAATATAATAAAAGCTACGGGACAGATAGAGAAAAAATTGTAGACATCTTTTGTCCTTGTCAGATGTTCTGCTTTATCGCTCCGCCATTAGACGGCGCTCGGAATGAAGAGACAAAAAGCTTGAGTAAGACGGAGAAAAAAGCGTTCAGGCATCTTTCTGTTATTGTCATGATTCCGCCACATGAGGCGCTCGTGACGCGGAGACGAAAGAAAAATCACGATTAGAAAGAGAAAAATGGTGTTCGGGCAAGTGCGCCGGAAGAGAGTTCTTGGAGCTAATTTTCGAGTAGAGATAGTCGCGCAGCGTCCCTCCGTCTTCTTACTTTTGGTCGGGTAGGGAAGCCTTCGGGTCGCTTCCGCGACCCTTGATGACAGCGCGCTTAGTAGGTTCAACTGGAAATGTAGTTCAGTTTACACAACTTGTTTTTTTGAGAATCACCTAACGCTTAGTAAAATTAATTGTGAACAAAGTTATGGTAACTTAATATTTTTATTACATATAACTAAACGCTATTGTAAATCGTTTAAAAAAAAACAACTATAGGTGTTGGTTGATTTGTTTATCTAGATCAGTAGAAACTTTTTTTACGCTTAGTAAAATTAACCCCAATAACAGTTCTCGCTACTTGTTTTGTTTATTACAAATAAACAAATGTGATAATTATTATAACTTATAATTATCACTTGAATTAATATAGATAATTATACATTTTTGATTAGAAATAGTACAAAGTGATTTTGTTATAAATAATAAACATTTTGTGGGATTTCAATATTGTTTGATTAATTGTTGTTTAATTGGGATGGTTCATGATTGAAAATAACACGTGAGTTTACACACACTCATTTATTATATACTACAAAACGATACAGTTCTATTGCATTATTTACTGTGACACATCTGTGTCCTTGAATTACTGAACCAAGACTGACTTGCCACGGGGTTCTGGTTCAAGGCCAGGTCGAGGTTTACACCACAATTGAGGTGTCAAGGAAGTGTAAATGAGGTTGAGGTGCGAATCTAGTGTCATCACTGTGTAATTCTAGTGCAAAAGCGATCATTTGCACACTTGAATTACTCTAATTCAAATTACACCAACCATACACTGGAGATACTCTTTAATATTTTAAGCATTATAGTTTGAAAATTTTCTGTCGTCATCCAAAATAGTATCACACAGTCACAGTTGTAAACTTGAATTTATATAAAAACACATTACATATTAAACCGATTTATTTTACATAGCGTTTAAATACATTAATAAATATATTATTCATTAAAATGATTAAAAATGACGTGTGCATGAATGCATACATAAAAAATAACCGCAGCCTTTCAATTTAACATCATTATTCAGTTCGTTGCTTTTAATAAACCTATATAATACTAGCAACTATATTTGCACTACAATTACACCATGAAAAAATTAAAAATTGTAGGTTATTTATTATTAATGTAAGAAAGACTACATGTTTTATTTCAATATTAATCATTGAAAGTTAAACAAGTTTATACCTTTTTTAAGTAACGTTTTTACAATTTGAAAGTATTTTTTCCTGATTATACACCACAATTACACCATGCAAAATATAACTAAAGTTTTTAGTTTGTTGAGTAAAAAATGAAAAGTAAATTTTTATCTAGAGTTTGTTCGTTTCATATTTTTTTACATTACCCAACAGACACAAACTATAAAGAATTTTTATTTTTTGAAAATAACGAATTCACACCACGATTACACTATGTTCGCACAAAATTTACACTAAAATTACACCATATGGTCATTTCATTGTTTATTAAATGTGATTTTTGAAAGACTAAACTGAACAGCATAGCAAATTCAATGCTACACAATCTCACAGAAGTTATTTTATTTTAAAGTTGTACAAAACTTCCAAATAAGATGTACCTATTTTGTACACCACAATTACACCTATGTGAATATAGATGGCCGCAACATAGAATATTAGTTTATTACGTTCGAATAATATATAAATATGAAGTACAACTTTAATTTTGAAATGTTTTATTAGTAAGACACAACCTATTTAATTATTATCATTTTTTTTATTTCGTACATGTTATCGGTTCTTTCGTATACACATACATAATTTACACTATAATTACACTATGTATCACTTCGTTGATATTTTATTATAATTTATTGATGTAATTTGAAATTAGTTTTTGTATTTTGACACATAATGTAAATAATAACTCTTATCGTTATTTTTTTTCATTTTTTGTTTTTTCAATTTCAGAAACGTATTTATCTACACCTAATGCACACTTCAAATACACCATGAGCGTCGTTCAATTTTATATCTTCTAATTTCGTTTTAAAAATGAAAGTAACTGAATTTTGTTGCCTGGCATTTTTAAATCTTCAAAAATATTAATTTTATTTTTCATTTTTGATTGAATTTTGAAGATTATATTAAAATACATTTCATTTACCCTTCATCTTACTACAAATAACTGTCGGTTTTTTAATATATTATCTATGTAATTAAAACTTAGCTTTTTATTTTATTGATACCAATCATTATTAAAAGTTATTATAGTTTTTTAAAGTACCCAAATTGCTCTAATTGTAATTATCATGAAATTTTTATGTGTACACCTTACTTACACCACAAATACACTGAATAATATCTTTCTATTGTTTGTTTTTTATTTTTCAAAATAGACTTTTCATTTTTCATTTAGAATACCTTTATTTAACTACAGTCTATCGCATTATCTTATGTTCACCTAAAGAGATTGTCTGAAGAAATAAAATGTTGATCCCATGAGTTGTCACCTGCGAGAAATACATTTTTATTACGTGAATGTTCATTTGAAAAAATGTAATTAAAAGTAATGTACCTTCTTTCTAATCGGTTTCCCAACAGTTAGCAAGTTTGAGGATGTACAAACTATTGACTCCAGTAATTTTAATTCCTGGACAAATGTCGTGTGTGGCTTCTAGAAAACAAAGTTCATCACTTTGCTGAATTTTTTTAATATACTCTGTACCAAATGCAGACCGTTCGACAGTAAATTTTTTTACGAATAAGCCTTGTACAACTCTACTTTGACTCGTAAATCGTATAATTGATATAATTTCTCCGAATCTGTTTCTATCAAAACATAAAATCGAATCGCAGCGTTTAGTTAGTTTACCGGGGGTGGAGCATTCATATTTTATACCGTTAATAGAAACTTTATCCCACGTTTCAATTTCACAAGGGATCTCATAATTATCTGCAATGCAACTGATTTCAGCTTCAGTCAGTGATCGTGTTTGAGTTACTGTCAAAATTTTGAATCTTGGTTCATCTGAAGGTTCAGAATAATCATGGAGGTCGAGGATTTTTTTGATAAAATCTTTTGTCACTATAGACGTTTTTTCGTTGTGTGCCATTTTTTCAACAAATTTTGCAATCAAAAATCGATTAACGATTTGGTCGCAAACACCCTGAGGACTAGACACGTTTCCTATAATACGCCTATTCCATGATTCAAAAACAGCTGTCGAATTAACCCAAATCAAGCCCCAGTCTCTCACTGATCTTACAATGTGACTTAACTGATGCATCGTTGGTGTCATTCTATATTCTCCAAAATATTTCTCAAATTTAGCGCGGTATTGGTCTATTAACCGTTCCGCTTTGTCTAACTCTTCCTGTGTCACCGAATCGCTGTTGAGAAAATGCACAGCCTGCGATAACTGCGCGAAGTGAGTGACGTAACGAGTTGGTAACAGTCCTTCCAAACATGCCGAAGCGTAGTCTGACCAATTCCTCCACTCTGATGCCTTCCACTGAGCTCGAGTTTTGATACTGCGAGGCGTGCGCGAGCGACGAGATGGCGGGTTTATTGCTAGCAAACGATTATCAATGCTTTTCAGTTTCTCGGGAGACCCAGCATAATAGTCTGCGGTGGCATCCGTTAGAAGGATGTTGGAGTGGTGCTGAATGACGCCAATGTAGATGGCGTGTAAACCGTCAACAACGATTCCGTGTGTAATGCTAAAATTTGGAAGCGCGACTAATGAAGAAACTCCTTGAACCCCTTTCACGATGTGTTGTTGTCCTAAAAAAGACTAATTGAAACTGAAAACTAATAGAAAAAATTACAAGGGAAATTGGAGTAAGATATCATTTGAGATGTCACAAGTTCTCATGTGAGAACTCATGATTCCTCATACGAGTTATCGTATGATTTCTTACCTGGTTTGGATAGTTTGGAAGCTTCTTTCATTTGTGCTAAAAGTTCATCGTCGGTACGAAGACGTCCTTCATTCCGCAGTGGATAGACGAACTTCTCGTTGTCTATGTAACAGTATAAGCAGGCGTTATTCCCCATATGCATATTCATTCTTGTCAGCGCCGCTCGAGCCGGTAAATCAACAGTGAAAGTTGTGACCATGAATTTAGATAAATGCTCTTCATTAGTTGATGGGTTTCTCCACTTGATTCCGACGTCATGAAGGAAATTAATTTCATCAAAAATTGGTCGCATTATAACATTGAGAAGAGGATGCTTCAATCCCACGTAACATCCAGCCAGAAGGATATACTTTTTGCGTGCATGAGGAGGGAATTCGTTAATTTGGCCGTATACAGGCCAGCAGCTTAAATTAGACGATTCCGATACTTCAGCTCCATCCGTGTTGAGCATCATTGTGAAATTGTATCTGTTACTCAAAAAATTTCCTGGTAGTTCTAGTTTTTGGTACTGTCGACCGTCGTAGATGTCTTCAACAGCGTTGGGAGCGATTTTCTTTCGAGTAAAACGGTATTGTAATAACTCTGGTACACGTGGCGTTTTCTCTAGTAAATCATATAACTGCGGAATTAAGCTAACTTGTAAAAAGTAGCCCAATTTACGGTTTTCTTGATTAGGACAACTGCATCGCCATGGAGTCTTTTTATCAGTCCCCAAGTAAGCTAAACAATCTTCACATAAGAAATGACGAATTATCATTGATTCGTCACGATTCAACATTTTCCATAATTGGTGCTTGTTTTGCGGAAGAGGCACACCTGTGTGAGATTTGTTCAACCACGCAAAATTGTTTAGAATTGTTACGTAGTCCCATTTGTGCCGGACTGAAAGGGCCAATGTTGACAGTAAATGGTCTTCTTGAAAAACATCATTCCTCGATTGAAAAGGTGCCTGAGCTCCAATTGTAATTGGATTCAAAAATGTTTTCCTGTTCTCTTCAAGGCGCTTTTCCACTAAAAAGTTCGATAAATTCATGTAATTATTTTTGTATTCAATTTTTATAAATATCATTGCTAATATTTACCGCTATCGTCATTTTCATTTTGTCCGTTATAATCAAAATCTGATAATTCCTCATCGACGACTAAGGCTTGAAAAATCAAAATTAATTATAATAGGCAAATATTAATTGATTTATATCTAACAAGAGAAATAATTATTTCACCTTCATTATCAACGTCATCTTGAGTATAAACATCGATTTCAGAAAGCTCCTCATAGACGTCTACATTCACATCAATTTCATGGGAATTGTCATCGTTAAAACTCTGCCCAACGTTTGTGCCTGATACACGTTCTGACAATTGGTGTCCTACACGATCGTCCATGTTACGACTACTTGTTTGAATATTCTTAGCATTTGAATTATGGAAGATGTTACAGATTTTTTCGGATTCATTTGAATTGCTATCAGAACTGTCAACTTCCTCTACTACCAACGTTTCAGCATCGCTATTGTTCTCAGTGACATCAAAAACTTCAGTTTCATCTGAGCCGGGCGAACTTCTAAAAAAAAGGAAAACAAAGAAAAACTCAAAACAAGATCATTTTGAAAAAATTATTTGGCATTTTTTTACCTGCTTGTCGATACTTGTTGAACATGTGATTTAGAATAACGCGACGAACCCTCTACAAATTCTGCGTCCTGACAAAAATGCAAAAAAAACCATGAAGAACATTGAATTAAAACCGGATTTTTATTAATTTATTAGCTCATGTTTAATTTGCATGTACCTTTTTTAAAAGTTTCTCCGGTAATCTGGCATACGTTGCATCGTTAGGAAAAATCTCGTGATGTGTTTTGATTTTCTTTTTCAACTGCCTTCGCAAAACATCTTGTTTGTTTTTCTCTCGATTCATCTTAATTTGTTAGATTACAACTGTATATTGTCCTTTTTTATTAAAAATGTCACCCAGCCAAATATTACTTTACTTTCATTCTATTTAAACTTTTTCAAACTTTTTATCAAGTCACTGTCACGTTTATTTACATGGAGACTTTCAACGTTTTAAAAGTTGTACTAATCTCCAATGAAAGTGTGGCATTTAAAACGTGCTACCAACGTCCAATAGACTGCATGCGCTATCCCGCCTAATCGTTTTCTCGCGCGCGACAAGGAGGTTAGGTACGTGCGCAGATGATTGGACCAAAACAAACCGGGGCTTACACTCGACCTATGTTTCGCACGTGAATAGATTGATATTAAAAAAAAAGTGATTGTTCTACTGTACTGACTGAAACACAACGTGCGACAACGTGAAGTTCACAAACACGTAACATCAAAAGGATTAATTACAAATCGGGAAAGTGCATTCGATTGAGCCAAAGTGTATTGTTGACATAACCTCTCTATATACGGATAATCATTGAGTGATTGCGCTTCACATGGCACCAATTGTAATTGTTCTCGGAGAAAAGTAAGTTAATTTGAAATATTTTTATATCATTATTTTCTTATGTTTTTTGAACATTGTATGTTTATTCGTTACATTTTTAATCTTCTGAAATACGTTTTCGCAAACGATTCATTTTGACTTTATTTTTTGAAAATGTTGACACGTTCACACGTCTTTTTCACATTTTTTTGTACATTATAGATCTCTACATCTGCAACAATGGAGTCTCGTCGAACAAAAAAAAACCAAAAGAAAAAACACATTCTTCTTTCGACTAAACTGCTCCGAGAGACAAAGCAAAGAGGGAGGAACAAATTCAAATCTATTATATCTGTCAAAGACGACGAAGTTGTGAATCACAATCTCTTCTATAAAGACACGACAGATGCTTTCCATGAAGTCAATCTACTTGGGACTGATGGTAAAGTAAACAAGTATTTGTGAAATATTATTTTGTATTCATGTAATTATTTTCAATCAATCATTCGTTTGTAGACAACAAAGATGAACTAAAAAAATTAGCAGAAACCGATGGTAAGCGCGTAACGGTAGAAGTTAGTAGATCTTTCACAACCGCGGACTCAAAGCAGTCCGTAAACAAAGCCGAGTTAATCAAAGAAAAAGATCAATCTAAAAAACAGAACGTAAGCAAATTTCCATTTTTTTTTCTTTCCAATGTGTTAACACAGATGTCATACATCCATGTACGATAGAAGGCGCGTTGCATTGTTTTTGTTGTCTCGTGCGTCTTTTGATTCTTTGGAATCTAAACTTTTGGCGAAATGATTGGTTTGCGGGACAAGGAGAAATGTTATCTTTGCATGTGAGGTCAGGAGTTCTGAGTTGGTTGTCAAAAGAAAAAGAAGAAAAAAAAAAGAGAGCAATAGAAAGACGTGAGAAAGAAAAGAGACAACATTTTGATTTTTTTAACCAACTTTTTTTATTGTAAAAAATTATCATTGAAAATAAATTTTTCGATTTTCGTATTTAAATGGGGCTGATTATTGACTATATCAATGATTAAATTTTAAATACATTTTTAAACAAATTTTGTTTCATTTGTCACAGACAGGAACAAATTTTTATTCTACAAAACAACAATGAGTATAATCTGTCGAGTCAAGTTTTGAATGCTTCTCATTAAAATGTCAGTCATTTTATGACAATAACAGTCGTTAAAGTTAATGTATCATTGTTTTCGTTTCAAATCTCGCTATAACCACCTTAAAGTAGAATTAAACAATTGATGTTCATCTGTCACATCAAGTTTGACAAGTTTACTCTTTCTTTAACAGTGCATGCAACAGAACTTGTATCGATTGTACTTAAAATACAATGCAACTTCTGGGGGAATTGTAATCGCATCAGTGAACTATTATCATTTGAAAACGTCCCTTGTCAATTTTGGATAAATAAAAATGTAACAAAATTATAAAGACTTCGCGTGGCTTTTACTATGTAAGATGTTAATCAACAGTTTGAAAATTTTGTATGGTTTGGCTTGATCTGATCAGTGAATCTTAGAAGATTATTTCTGGACAGCGGTGCGGTGCAGGAGTGCGTATATCTTCTTTGATCCAACGTTTGTTGTAGGGGCGTAAGTGTTTGTTGATCGCTGATATACCAGACAGGACAGATCGGTCAACTAGTCCATGCAGTCGAACAATTGACTAATGTTGTAGGTGAGGATCAGAGTTTTGGGGTTGCGCCTATTCAAATGCTCCTCGTACAATTTAAAAACTCCTTCCATTCATTAATGCTTTCATAGTCAGAATAAGTTCTAGTTTCGGGTTTCTGGCCAGGTTGTACCAACAGGATTGTGTGAGACATGTTTACGATCTAAATATTAAAAAGTACTGTGGAATGTTGATTATCTTCCAACTTGTTTTCATTCCCTCAACTATTTTTTTTTCCGTTATATTTTCATGGGTTGCAGTACATGCAACAGAATTGTAAAATTTATTTGCAGTGAAAATAACGCTTTCTTTTCATGAAAATATATTTTCAATTTATATTGAAACATATAATTTACAATGTATTGAAATTAATTTTTATAAATATTTTCTTTTCATTACAGAAAGCTCGTAAAGGTGCTGCCGCTGCTGCCAAAAGTGCAAGCGATGAATACTTTTACAAATTGTTGGAGGTAAAATTTAATTACATAACTAAAATGTGAAAATAAAATTGAGGTAATAAGGTTGCATTATTCTGAAATAATGTACACATTTTAAGGACAAGGACGTAAAACAATCAACATTAAAGGACGAAACTTCGAGTACAGCCCAGAATTTCAGTTCCGCTGATCAGTCTTCACTTCAAAAACCACAAAAACGAACAAGAATCGTGTCAGCCGAAGAATTTAGCAGTGAAGACGAAGAACCGCCGGAAAAACAGATACGTTCATCTAAACCTTCCCAAGTGAAGAGACTGGACTTTGACCGACTATCGGATTCCTCTAGTGAAGAAAGCATGAACGGAAGACTGGAACAGCTATCGCGCGGTATTAAGCATAAATCTTACAAGCCTTTTTGTTTTGGATATTCTTCGTCCAGCAGTTCCGCCGATTCAGATGGAGAGAAGACAAGAATGGAGGAGAGAGAGACAGAAAGACTAAAAAGACAGGAAGAAGAAAACGAAAAGAAAAGAGAAATAGAAAAGAAGAAAAGAGAGGAGGAAGAAAAGAAGAAAAAAGAAGAGGAAGAAGAAAACGAAAAGAGAAGAGAAATAGAAAAGAAGAAAAGAGAGGAGGAAGAAAAGAAGAAAAAAGAAGAGGAAGAAGAAAACGAAAAGAGAAGAGAAATTGAAAAGAAGAAAAGAGAAGAGGGAGAAAAAAAGAAACGAGAGGAGGACGAAAAGAAGAAAAGAGAGGAAGAAAAGAAGAAAGTTGAAGAGGCTGAAAGAAAGAGAAGAGAGGAAGAAAAAAAGAAGAGAGATGACAAAGAAAAGAAGAAAGTTGAAGAGGTTGAAAGAAAGAGAAGAGAAGAAGAAAAAAAGAAGAGAGATGAGAAAGAAAAGAAAGAACTCGAAGTAGCAGAAAAAAGAAAAAGAGAACAGGAGAAAAAGCAGCAAGGGGATGGAGCACCAAGCGCAGCACTTGACGACCAATTTGATGACATCGGTAATTTTGATGAGTCAAGTATTGTTCCTGCTCTCGTAAACAATTCAGATGCAGAAAACGAAAATGATTTTGTTACTAGAGGAGAAATGAAAAAGATGTTCAAACTTTTAATTAAAGACTTGAAAGAAGAAAAACCGATTTTCAACAATATTCATTTTGAAAAGGTAAAAATAATGTTAAAGGAATCAGTTTCATTATAACATTTACTAGTTTAGAAAATTTATTTTCAATATTCGAAAAACTTTTATTCGTTTAATGTCTGGGTCGAAGAAGAAGTTTTTAAAATATGAAATTATTTTCAGAGTTAATAATTAATGTTTTCTTTTCTGAAATGTGCAAAATTGAACAATTAATTTTATTACAATTATCATTAATCTGTTTTTTAGGCTTTTAAAACGATGTTAACTGCAAGTGAAAATCTGGACGATGCCTTCGTGACGCGAGCAGAAGTTAAAAAGTTGTTTAACGACTTTAAAGTTTTGATAGAAAAATATATTCCAAGTAACCAATCATCCATTAATAAAGAGACGAATGATAAAAATAAGGTAAAATTTTTTGTTTGTTGTTTTTGTTTTTTATTTTTATTTTTTTTCCAATTCATCTATTGCAGATCACTGTTTTGGGTGTGGACTTGGACTATCACGAGTATTCAGAGGCTTTTCTGTCAAAAGACATCAGGAAGAGAGTGAACCATGTTGTCAGAGGAATTTGGCCTCTCAATGAGCTGACTAAATTGTGCATCAAAAGAACAGCAAAGACACCAGATTTCACGGAAATTTCTTCGAGAAAATTGAAACTGGTTGAAGGTAAGAATTAAATAATAATAATCAACTTACAACAGATCAAAAAATTTGTATTTGTCATCATAATTTGTTCAAATTATTTCTTCGATCTAACATTAAAGTACATGTATTTGTGTTTAAATACAATGTTTTAATGATATCATTTGTTTTAATTTTAAAATATTCTGTACTCCCAATTTTCTGTTCCAGACATATGCATGGAATTGCAGGATAAAAATCCTGTACCATTACAGGTAGAGACGGTTAAAAAGATCAAAGGCGAAACTAAAAAAATAGTCGAGAAGTTGAATACTCACTGTAAACCATGGGTGAGTCAGGTTTTAAAAAATGTGAGGCGACCTACAAACCAAAAACAGGCGAGCAACAAGAAGCGACTCAGAACAACGACTGAAGCCGAAGATGAGGAGTCGGAAAAAACCGAAGAATTGCCGGACGAACAGGACGAGTCGGACGAAAGTTAAAACCTGTACTCATTCTACTCATTCGACGTATTTATTTTAGATGTATTCGTTTCATTAATTCTCAAATTTTATTTAAAAAAAGTTAGATTTCCAAAAGTTAGATTAAAAAAAGGTTGTTAAAAGTTAGATTAAAAGAATTGTTTTTATAAATAAACAATATTAATAGATATAAAATAACAATATTACAATTTGTTGAATAGTGTGTATTTTTGTAAGCTTTATTCCAAGTTGACTATAAAAATGCAAGGTATGCGTCACTTCTGATTGTATTCTTAATTTGATCTCAAAGTTTATTAAAAAAAGTGTAATTGCGGTACTTACTTACTACATGTTTTAGTCAAAGCTACTTCATTGTAAAATTATAACATTTCATTTGAATAATCATGTCTTCTTTGAAAAATATTCACAGGTGTATTATTTCGAAGATGTTTTACATCAATTTTGGCGTGTAAACGTGTGTTTTTTTATTGTATATTGAATTTTTATCTTTACAGTGTAGATGAAGTGTGAATACTCTAAAAAGGTGTTATTAGGGTGTAATAGATGGTAATTTACTTCAGGAATTAAAAAAAAATTTTAACTAAAATTCTAGATCGCTCTCCATTTTTATTCAATCATATTTCGAATTGAATGTTGAAAAAGTGTAAACAAAGTTTGAATTAAAATCAAGAAATCCGTCTATTAGTGCAAAATAGATGAAAAGTAGGTGTAAACGTAGTGCGATTTCAAATTTCAAATACACCAATTTCTTACGAGGTGCATCGAAGGTGTGAATCAAGTTCATACTTTTCATATAAATTGGCAACAAAAAAAGGCATAAAAAGTCTATTTCTTTAAATGTTAAATTTCAATCAACTTATTTATTAATTTAACATGGTGTTACTATTGTGTAAATATAGTGTAAATGTAGTGTCAATTAATTACAACAAAATAAACACACTTGCATTGAACACAAATATTCAGTAACGAGATTATACACGCTATCTAATTATTAAAAATATTAAACTAAAAAATATGCTTGTCAATTACACTACGAATGCACTGAAATTTGTGGTGTATTCTTAGTGCGGATGTGAGCCTATATAATTCGATAAAAATATATATACAATTTTTGTGTTGCACAATATCTAAATGTTAACTTTTATAATTCCACTGATATTTACACGACACCGCTAAAGTAGCATTTACACTTGAAAAGTAGTGCTAATAGGGTGTTAATATTGTCGCTTTTACACCTGAAATCTTAGTGTAAATTTTGGTGTAAACCTCGACGCCAGGGCGGATGAATTTCATACATAGTAGTAGCGTCCTCGACGCGTTTTAGACAACAAAGTTTAAATCAGCCCATTCAAAATTTGGGCTGTGGCGCCACCGTCGATGGTCGCACCATCCATAGACCAATCAGGCCCTGAGTCTTCATTCTTTTAAAGACCTACATGCCAATCTTCCGGGTGGGACAGAAAATTTTTTCTGGGAGGGTAATTCATCCGGACGAGACCCTCAAAATAATTAAGATCGAACTTCACTAGGTAAGTTCGTTTAATCTTATATTTATTTAGAAGGTCTCGTCCGGATGAATTTCATACATAGTAGCTGTTCAAAGCCAGATTAGGCATGTAAATAGTATGTTTTAATTGTCAAAAATTTTAATAAATGCACATATTATAATGCTTACTATATTTATTAGATAATCAAAAATAAAATAATTAGATGATATTACTAATCGAGATCAACCTTATGTATCTAAAGCTAAAACAGCGTTGGAAAAACAAGTTGGATCGACGATAGGTCGGCGATAAAATCTCGCGAACATTTTTGATTCACCTGACCAACTAGCTGCGCGATTGATTATGTCCACCGCGGCACCTTTTTTTCCTGCACGCGATGTGGAAGCATGCCGGGTGCTATGTGCTCCAAAAGTAGCATCGACTCCACACTCCACTGAAGTCTGTCGGATCCACCGACTTATCGTTTGGGAACCAACTGCTTTATGAGGTTTTCTGATGGCTATGAACAATGCGTCACAATCTTTGGGCCGTAAATCTTTGGTTTGATTCAGATATGTATCTAAAATACTAGCAATACACAAACTCTCATTACCTTCGAACCGTGCAAACTGTAATAATGGTTGAGGCCTTCCAGGGGCGGATGTTTTTATTCGATCGGGAACACGAATTTTTAACGTATTTTTAAGTTCGTTATCTACAACCTCTTTGCCTAAGATAAGAGAAACAGCTGATCTCGACGTGTTTAACGTCGAATAAAAATCTCCGTTATCCAGTTCTTCGCCAAGGAATTCCAAAACCTGTAGTGACGTTGCATGAAACATTGAATAGTGGCGTCACTGACAAAATTGCCACCAAGATCGTAAAGGCCTTGCATATTGATGAATAGTTGCCTCCGTCAAAGATGAAAACAAAACATCGATTATTGTCGTTGGTACTTTCGTTTTGCAAACGCCATCCAGATAAAATTCCTGCCCCTAGAGAAAGACTCTGTTGAGCTGGGTGCAGGTACCTAAGGGGAGAAAGAAGCAGGTCTTTAGACAGCGGAATTATAATAGGTTCACATACTAATAAGCGTTTGTTATGAGTCCGAGGTTGTCTATAAGAGGATAAATGCTTCGGGAGGAACGAAGCCAGAAGGAAAGTTTTGGAAGTGAAAAATTGGGACTTTAGTGTCGTCGGTGATCATGCCAAGGTTGTCAAGTAGCATGAATGATTCGACCGAGGCAAATCCTCTGGCGAGAGCGTTTTGCCAGTATTCCAAGTTGGGAAAATAGGGGCCTCTGATAAGCTCGTTAGCGGAACTGATTGACGATTTAGCAATATAGTTGCGATTGTTTTTGATTATGAAATTGTCGATCCACGGAATAGCGGCCGCCTTGTACAAGACCTTATTAGAATAGTATCGTAGATAATTCGATTCGGGTGTCTTGCGGACGTTTGTGCAAGCTCGGAGGCAACGGCGTTCGAAGACGCGCAGTTGCTCCATAATCGAGGGGCCAATATTGAACCAATTGGGTGCGCCGTATGTGATTATGGGGCGCACCAGCAGTTGGTAGCAAACTATTTTCGCCTTATTATTCAGTTTCCTAGAATAAAAAAGCGAGGAGTTGCAAAGATAAGCTTTGCGTGCTTTTTTGAGCTGAATTTTGATGTGCGAGAGGAACTTGAGATGTTCATCGAGATGAATTCAAAGATATCGGACTACTGGTTTGTTATTTATGTTCGTATTTGCCCCCGTGTCTGATTTAATTTTGAAGTTTCGCCAAACTCTTTTGAACCTAGCTGGAATTTCGCCATTGGGAGGTTTAAAGAGAATTGTCTCTGTTTTCTCGACATTAACTTTAAGCTTCCACGTTTTGTAGGAAGCTTTAATTTTATGAAACGTTATTTCTAGTTTGTCACGGACCAAGTTGAGATTTCGACCTCGGATGGAAATTATCACGTCATCCGCGAAACAGGTTATATTCATCGATGGGTCGTCCCCAAAACCAAAGAGCTTGGGGAGATCGGAGGTGTAAATATTAAATAGGGTTGGGGCGTTAACAGTCCCTTGTTGTAACCCGTTATTCATTTCAAAAGTAATGTCAGACTTCGTCTGGCCATCACTCACAAAAAATTTCTTTTTTGTCAGCATCACCCAGAGCAGTCTGATGAGGTGGGTTGGGAACTCTTTTTGGATAAGTTTAAAAATGAGACCTTCTATCCAGACTGAGTCGAAAGCTTTCTCCAGGTCGATCAGAGCTGAACCCTGGAATTATCTGTCAAATCGCCCAAAAAATTTCCGATGTGACCTTTTGAACTGTGTGATCTGTCGAGTAGTGGTCTTGGAAACCGAACTGACACGACGGGATAATATTGTTGGTTTTTCAAAATTTGTAAATTTTGCAGTTTACAAAAATTTCGAAAACTTTGCTCATATTTGGAAGGAGACTAATCGGCCGATAACTTGCCATGTCGTTTGGGTTTTTACCTTTTCTCGGAATGCAGATGACTTGGGCTAGTTTCCATTTGGAGGGGAAATAAATATTATTGAGGATATTATTAAAAAGGATCGTGTAAGCCCAGACTATGTTGTCTGGTAGTCTTTTCAAAATATAATTAGGGATTTTGTCGTGACTCGATGACTTTTTGTTATTCAAAACGTAAAGAATCTCACGTAGTCTGAGCGGACTACAAAAAAAGAACTCATCGACATCGAATCTGTGTCTGAAAGCCGGGTTTTGGTCCGAGAAGTCAAGAAGGGTAGTTCGAGATGCGTGGATGTTATTAATATCGGTTTTAAAGGCGTTAAGGCGGTTTTCTATGAGCTCGTGAAGTCTCTGGTCGTTTTCGTTGGTTGCAATCGCATCGACCCTTTCGTAGACGCTTGCGAGGTAAGCGCCCATCAGGTTTGTCTGTTCCAGGAGATTAGATATCAAGCTAATATTATCATCATTGCGAATGGTTAGGGCGGGATTTATGTTCGCTTTGATCAAGGTGTCATCTTGATCTGGTTTGACGTGAAGTGGCTCAATGCCTGTTTTTACTTGAAACCTAAAAATACGATTGATCTTGGGGAAGAATTTGTCGTTTTCGCGAACTGATATCGATTTGATTTCGTTTTCCCAGTACTGACTGATTTTATTTCTAAATTTTTTATCTAGGTTCTTTTTGACTTTGTTAATTTGTGCTTGGGTAAGGTTGACCAGTGCCCTGTCGTTACTTTTTTTAGCTCGGTGCAGTTGCATAATGAGCAGGCTTTTTTTCTTTTGGAGTCGTCTGATTTTATTGTTGATGTATTTGTCAAACGAAGTTCGAAATTTCACCGGTGGGAATTGCTTGCTTCATAGCTTCGAAGATCACTGCGTCGAGGTCATTGACGAACTCGTCGATTTCATTATTCGAGAGGTTCCTGTTGCTGGAAATTACAGGCAGGTTGTCTGATATTGATTTGTCGAAAGTTTCGAGATTAATTTTTTTGAAGATAAAGCCTGCCTTTCTAGGGTTCGAGTGTTCGAGCAAAAACCTGTCTGAGTTTATTGGGGCTCATGAGAGAACTAGCGCGTGATGATCACTATCGTACGGTAAAGTAGGGATTTTATTATTGATCAAGGTTGTGAATTGTAACCGGCTATCCGCTAAACAAATATCGATGTAAGAATTTGCTGGGGTGAATGTAGGCTCAACTGGGCCGAACAGATTTATTTTGTATTGAATCTGGTTGTCTTGGTACAATTTAAATAAACTTCTGCCGCGTGAGTTTGCTATTGTAGTTGGTGTTTCCCAGAGAGGGTGGTTGCCATTGAGGTCACCAGCCAAAACATAATAGTTGGCCCCGTCGCCAAGGTTGAAATCGTTGAAGACAGTCCCAATTTCTCTAGAGAATGAACCCCCACCGTGAGTTGGCGCATACATACTTATCACGAATAAGTTATAATGGTTATCTATTTTCAATTTAATCACAGTCGATTCGATAGATTTTAGTTGATAAGCGTTTTTCATTCTCCGCCTTGGGTTTGGTTAGGGTTCCTATTTGGGTCGTGATTTGGCTTGAAGCGATCGTTTCTAATGATAGAGTAATCTTTCAGAGTGAAGCAATGTCTTGGGTTCAATTTAGTCTCATTGAGGAGGACGATATCAGGGTCATTATCCGCAATAAAATTGAATAAGTTCAACCTACGTTCATTTTTGATAATTGAGTTAACGTTAATCAAAAAAATTTTTAAATTATCAACTTGAATTAGATCAGTATTTGATCGACTGTTAGCTGGGTGTAGTTGAGGAGCGTTGTTAAAAATTTGACTTATTAGCAGAGGTCAGCTTATACAGCTGGGCTATGTCTTTAGAGTGTTGGACAATTTGGGTACGGAGAGGTGCAATCTCGCTGCGGACTTCGCCGATGACCTCCAACCTAAACGCCTCCATGGCTCTGCTAATACTCGATTCTAAGCGTTTTTCAAGGTTGGTTGATGATGATGAGGAATACTGGTCAGGTCTCCCGCCATCGAACGGCCCCTCTGGCCGATCATTATGAGCGTCCACAACTTGTGGGTAAGGACGTGACTGTATTTGGGGCTCTACCGACCGAGCTAGCCAGGCTACTTAAGAAGGGCAATCTAAGCGCGAAGAGTGACCTTGTTACAAGTATAAAGGCCAAAAAAACGATGTCCTGAAAATTTCTGGACATTCATATCACAATTTCGACTTTTTTTTGTTATTATTAGATACTTACGAATATCGGATGTTGCATTTACATGTGATGTCTGATCATCTACCATATTTAGCTTTAACTTACATTGAAAAGAGTCAAAAAAATTCGCCCAACGTGGGGC
>JAAMPD010002044.1:0-17751 GCA_025266255.1 Trissolcus basalis | reverse complement strand
CTTTTATCTTCAATTTACCATTTATATACAAACTAACCAATTAATATTAACAATATAAACTTTTAATTTATTTTTATTACACATTTCATCTACAATATTATATATAATATTATATATATATATTTTTTTAATATTTGTATGCATGACTCTTAGCAGTCAAATATTCGAAAAATTCATTTTTTAATATCAAAAGGGATTGTGAATAAAAACAATCGAACAAATAAGGTGTATTGTAATTTTATTCGCTTTCTAATTTTCAATACTTGGTACATCTGTTTTTCAATTTGTTGGATAAGGTTGGCTATTGCAGCGCTCGCGTGCGCAGATGTTATATTTTGAAAATTATATATTCGAATCAAAATTATTTGTGGAAAAAAGAAGAATGAAAAAATGAAAAAAAAGAAAAAAATCAATGAGACAAAATTAAGGTGTTGTTTCTACTACTCAACTCTTTAGCAAAGAAAAGTGTGTGGAATATACTGAATGAGAACAAAATATAAAGGAACGGAACAGACATCCTCTCTATCTGGTTTCATTCCCGTTCCTAAAAGCCATCATCGTGAAGATTTATAACGTATATCACTTCGGTTTTTATCACAATTTCTTTTTTTGTTAAAAGAAGAGGTCTCACGACTGGCAGCGGTGCATTAGCGCGAGTCTGTGTATAATAACAATGGCCTCTGTTGCTACCAGCTTCTCAATTAATAAATCAGTGAACGGAAACATTACAATAGAATCATGCGCATGACTTAATATTTTTAAGAATCACATTGCTATCATTAAAATTCTATACAATACAACAAATCGATGCACAAAGACTCAACAACGAGAATGTACTCTCGAGTTCATTAATATAACGTCATTTACTTTTATTTATTAATTTAATCCGAATTATTCTTTGACATCAACAATGAACGAAAAACTGATGGTGAATTAGCTTTTGACGTCAATTAAAAAGATAAACCTCGCGAGATCTTTAGCGTAGCCTACGCATCAGAACTATGGAACGAACAATGTTCTAACATTATTTCATATAATCAAGCGAAACTGCGAACAAGCGCGTATTTACAATGACAGAAATGTAACGTTCTAATAGCAGTTAAAATAAAATGTTAATCGCAACTGAGGAAACCCAAGGAAAGGGGAACAATAACGCAATACTGACTGTTCAATGCACATGTCTCATCGCTGCTGCTCAGTTTTACATTTAATGTCCATTCTCCTTTCTTTAAATTCAATACCATAATTACATTCTTTTTTTCTTCTTCTTCTTATTTTTGTTATTAGTTCCTTTTTGGTATGCGTCTATTGAGAAGAACTCATTGAAACGCTTTCGTTTGTGTGTAACCGCATGTCGAACGCATGTCAAGTGTGTATACTTTCATTATTGTCAAAACATAAAAAGAACTGAATCGTGTGTTTGCGACATTGTTTAAATTTGCTTCATTTTGTCATTCAGTTGACTAATTGTAGTGAATTTGTTGTTTCATTTAAATACTTTGTTGAGTTTTGTATCTTCGGCAAGGTGGGGATAGGGGCGAGAAGGTAAACGGGACGATAAATGAACTTAAAGTTCCTTCTCAATTTTGATGAGCTCGGCAATGCCGTCATGCATCTCCTTGACCGCCTGGTACTCAGTGAGACCGAGACGACGCTTGTTGGAGATATCGTAAATTCCACCCTCAGCTTCGGTGTGTTCGCCTCGAGTTCCACGCACTTGCAAGTTGAATTTAGCTGCGGTCTCCTCGAGCTTAGCTTTGTTAGCCGCAAGCTTCGGCAATTTGATGTGCACGGATGCGCGCACTGTGGTTCCCAAGTTTGTTGGACAGAAAGTCAGGAAACCAAAACGATCATGATGGGAGAATGGCAGTCTCTTTTCGATATCGTTGACAGCGGTTACCAAGCGGCGATAGACCTACAAATCATGTTATCATTAATCACAATTGTTTTTTTGTTTGCTTGTTTTTTTTTTTTTTTTTAATTACAAAATTTTTCATTTTTCTACATGGGAAACAAAAGTCTAAGTTAATGTGCAAACAATCTCGTTTTACCATCTACGTATTTGTACGAATCGATTGAATATGCCTGACTGTTGTGTGTCAGTTTCGTGCATGAATCACCTGCTAAATATCTTTTTTTTTGCAACATGAACTTGTGACTATGAATGGGTGCATTAATCAACTACCATGTTTGAATAGTTTTTATATTACACTATGAGACTTGACTATAATTAGCAACAAATTAAAAATAGAAAAAAAAAAGATGAAATGTATATTTAAAATTGAATTAAAAATATGATTATTTATAGAAGGAGAAAGGAATGGAGAAAGTGGTACCTGGCCAAGGTCGCCTCCCATTTGCATGGAGATGATACGCAGATGATCCTCTTCGTTGCACCATACAAGGAAAGTTTTTGCGTCGTTGTGGAAAATTCCACGTCCAGTGGGCCAGAATCGGCAGGCGTTGGCGGCCTGGAGGAAACGGTCACCCTCTTTGAAGAGAAAGTGGTCATCAATGAGCTTTTGCTGGACCTCTTTGCTCATTCCCGTCAACGGATAGAAAGTCCCCTTAAGTTCTCCCTCAAGTCCGGACAGGGTGCTTGACACTTTTTCTTCCATCTCCTTGTACTGGGCCTCAGTCAAGCAGGGATTGAAGGGATACCCATCGAGAGAGCGACCGCATCTCACACGAGTTGACACGATGAATTCGCCCTATTGATTATAAATTATATATTATTCACAAATAATTGATTTTATATATATTTTTTTTTTTTTGCAAAAGAAGAAAAATGAAATCTTACAGCAGGGTCAAGATTGCCAAGCGTGTCAACGTCACCAAAATCTTTAGGTGGGTGTTTGTCGGTCTTTTTGAAACCTTGATGGTAGTCATCGATGATTGGGTCAAAGAGATCGGCAAAGATGGTGTAAGACTCGGCATCCGGAGCGTAGATACCCACTCCGGAATCATGATTCTCCAAGCCAGATTGGATCACGTCCAAGAGAGTCGAGCCGAAAGTCGGGGTCTTGAGTGTTTTCAATTTGTCAAAGACCTCCTTGGTGAGGTGTTTCTTCAACAACGATTTGCTGTCAGAGGCCACGAGCTTGGCATAGCCAGCTTCCAGTTTATCCAGAACTGCTTGGTCGACCATGGTGCTTTTTTTGCTGCTGCAATCATAAAACAATTTTCATTATCAATGCCGATTCACTTATGTTTGACAATTCAATTGCAGTTGAAATCGAAACAAACGACTGCTAGTTTGAAATACTATATCAAACTATAGTACTCAAAACTATATGAAAAAAAGGACATCGATCGCAAACAAAGTCTATAAACGGAGCACATACGAGAGTAACGAAAAACATTATGAGACTATAGTATTGGCTACTTTATTAATAACAAAAACGATCAATAATTTGCATCAAAGCATGTTACGATTCGAAGACCATCATAAAGAGGATCATTTGAAACAAGCAATTCGCAATGTATTGCACCGTCACTGCCTATATCAACTCTTGCTTTCAACTAATTTCAATTGCTCTTCACGTTCGATGGTCTATATCATCACACGTCTTCAAAACCTCAACTCACATGTTTTGTCTGTCTTTCCAATTTACTTTAGTTGTTAGAAAAACAATCAAATTATTTTTGTCTACAAATAATATGTCAAGTACCATTTTTAATAGTTATTCATTTGTCTTGACACTTCATACATTCATATCAATTATTCTTCAAACGAAGATTTTGATTGTACTCACTTTCCCGTGTTGGGTTCTCGCAGAGTCAAACCAGTACTTAAGTTTCGAGTTAATCCAAGAATTTTGATACCAATTATTGCAAAACTGGGCCGTGCTACCATCTTCAGTCGATTTTTTCACACTTCCAACTCAACATTTTTTTTTTTTCTCTCTCAATTTTCGATTATTTTTATATTATTATATTTTTCTAGGCCAAGTTCCGTTGGAATCTGATCTAATGACAAGATGATTTTATTATTAAAATAAATCAAAATCATTTTTATTTTTATACAAGAGGCAAAATAATCTTTTTTTCGTTACGAAATTCAAACACGAATTGAAACGACCGGAAACAAAGTCTTGAATGCTACTCAGAATATAAAACTGTACTCTACAAGACGTTTGTCCACTTTCATAACAAATTGAACTGCTTAGTTATAATAATTCAAAATAACTTTGATATTTCACCATCAAAATTGAAATATATGGTCGAAATTAGTTATCATAAGTTATATTAAAAAACAAGAATAATATGACTATAGTAATTATGCAAAAGACTATTCAATTAAAATTGAAACTCAATTTTTGGAGCTTATTTTGTTACGATGTTTCTTGCAAGTTAATTTTTATACAAACATATACAATTATATTAAAGATAGATAAATTTGAACTTGACAAAAGTTGAGCGGCTCGAGTGCCTTAGTGGAATTGTACTTTATCGAAAAGAAAACAACAATAATTATACAAAACAAAGGCTCATCGTAGTTGATGGTTTCAATGAAATTGCATTGTACCTAATACATTTGTTTCGATCAATTAAAGTGCCAATGCAAATCGATCACTTGCCAATGCTGCTCTGTAATTTGAAGCTCATGTTATCGCGCTAGACAATATACACAATTGAAACTTGTGTATCGTTTCACCGACGAGAAACTGAATTTGATTCCTTCCCAGTTGATTCAATGATATTTTGATTGATGAAAAATAATAATTAAGGATTATAGTGAATATGAGAATTTGGAAGTATTTGAATGAATGTAAAAAGAATATTGTTGTCGTTGTTATTGCGACAAGAATGTTGCTTCATACACGAACAAATCTCGAGTACATGAAAGATGAAACCAAGTTGTTTCTGATTGGTCAATGAAACTCTTTACATTGCATTGATTGATCAAAAAATGTTGAACTAAATAAATTGACAGAAGTCGTTTCTACTTGGACGTACAAATAAGTGAATAATAAAAAGGGCAAATATACGCTGTTAACGGCAAGAGAGAGCATTTTGATTCGGTACGACATATCAAAGCAACAGTATAGTGCGCGCGTCTCTTAGGAACTGATGGGCAATTTTGTCTTTCTTAAATTGACTTGATTTATATTTACAAATTATTGTGCATTTTGTTCAAGAATAAGAAACTAATGTTTCAATTCAGAATAATATTATGTTTTATATGAAATGGTTAAAATTCATCATTGACGCGCGTATTCGTGTTATAATCGAGGTCGAAAATGACGAACTAGAATCATGCTTTGCATGCAAAATGCTCGGGTCAACTGTCCCGGTCTAACGAAAATCAACGGCAATTCGTTCTAAATTCACAATTAGAATTCCAATTGACGCGGCACATAAACAATTTGTCATCAGAGAATATCGAACGTTGATCGTCCATTCATACAGAAAGAGAAATTTATTAGAAAACGTCAATCAACAAATATTTTCACTCAAAAAGAAGACATTTATTTTCGAAATTAAGCGTATCAACATTCAAATTTCGATTTCATCATCTAAAGTTGTAACCATTTCATTGAACCGAATAAATTGTGGACACGATTTCTCCTTCCAGCGAATTACATCATTGAAAATAAATGTGTATATACGTGCATGCTCTAAAACTTTCGCTCAAATACAAACGTCATAAACAATTCAAAATTTAATCAACAATAAAAAAAATATTATTATTCTTGAACAAAAGTCAGAGCGTGTTCGTGTGAAACTTTGAAAAAGGCATTACAGTTTTATTCGCAGCTGTACTTGAACCAAGATAGCAATAAATTATGCAGTGATGGCACACACTTACACACGTGTTGCAAGATTGAATCGAAAACTAATAACACTTATGCACAACGCGTGACAAAAGTACAATATTACTGTTCAAATACGGTAACACTGACGAACTTTGTCGTCAAAAGAAATTAAATGACGCTGACTAACCCTTTCCCCTAGACAATTGCTTTTTATCTCACTCTACAACAATTTTATCATCAACTTTTTTTTAATCAAAAAACCATCTACAATTCCATCATTGCATTAAAATTAACATGCATTCTATCAAATATTAATCAATTTGCTAACTTTTTTATATGCAATTCCAACTGTTATTGTACATTCGGAATAACATTTTTCGATTCAATAATTCATGACCAAAAATGAAAAGATGGACGCGAAGAAAGATGTTCGGATTTATGTCGGAGAATATGGCAAATGAGGGGATAGGATCATTTTTTTTTTCTTCTGCAAATTCACCGTACACTAAGTTTTTATAACTGTCAAACAGTAGCAGCCAACCAATTATTGACAATGTTCAAGTTTTTTTTCTTTTTCTTTTAGTGAGTCTTCGCTTGGAGATACCTATCGCCGGGCAACCGCAGACTCAAGTGCACTCTTGTTTGAGAGCTCAAGTTCATAACTAACGCAACCGAATGACTATATAGAGCTTATCAAATTAGTCAACAAACCATTTAATTTGAGAAGAAGGAAGATTATAAAGAAAAGAAAAGAAAAGAACAAGATTTGCATACTCATCGCTGGAGGCAGTGTCCTTGGACGTGCAGCCGCCCATGTCTGAGGTCGGGGTATGAGTTGTAGAAAAAAAGACCGGCAATCTGTTTGGCAGCGATGAGTCTGCTCGCGGAGACTGCCGTGTCGCGCGCGTTTGTCCGTAGCTCGTAAGTGGAAAAGCCGATGCTTGGGTGGACGCACGCGGAGCCGGCCGAAGGCACTCGCCGGGTTCGACCAACAAAACTGGACCCGAAAGCAGAGGGCGTGGTTGTGTCAGCCTCACACGTTCACCTCGACTACTCACTTGAATGAACCCAACCGACTCGGTATCGCGTTATTCACAAGGGGTTTGTTGCTTATCTCTTGAAATTTGGTCTATCAAAATTGACAATACAAATATAGTAAGAGGTATTTGAAAAAGCTTTGAAAATTGAACAATTGTTGAAAAAGGGTAACAATTGTTGAATGTAGTGTTAAAAGGTTGTAAAAATCAGTCTTGGGTTACAGGTCTTTCTTGTATTTAGACTCCCCGGTGAAAGACGCGGAGGAAAACAAGTCTACACTCGAGATGTGAACACTACTGTCTTTACGCTATCACTGACTGCGTGACCGTGCGCGTGCTCTCTCCGTCCTTGTTGATGTTGGGCCATCTCTTTCTGGAGCGTGCGCCGTCCCCCCAGGGTGGGGCACACCGTCCAAGGACTCCGCCCGGTCGATAATACGCACCTCTAGCTCCCGCGCAGGCTGTCCTCATCGTCCTGCGGGAGTCGTGCACGCACGCGTGCGTGCGTTATTTCACCGGCCGGGATTTCACGCGCAGTCCCGATCATTATCATCACCGCTAGATAATCTCCCCTCAACACTTTATTTATTTCTTCCGTTCAACAATCTCCCAAAACTGCATTATTATATCCTTTTCCTTTCAATTCAATTTAACACATATTCTTTTTTTCACATTTCTTCTTCTTCTTCTCATCCCGAGTTTCAAATTATCCACTTGTTGCAAAACATATAGCTCATGTCTTTTTAATTATACATTCAATCATTCAAGTATTTTTTCATCTTAGAGTCAAGTCAAATGACTAAAACGGTATACAACAATGATAACGTCAAGTACATGCCGAAAAAATCGCAAATATGGATATATTATTATACGTTTCATCCGACGATGTACGAATTAACCAATTAATATGTTTGACTAATAAAGTTAAAAAATTTTATTTCATTTCATTGTTTTATAATATATATTTATTTATTATATTATACAAACTATGGTTATTACATCGTTATTATCGCGGTAAGAAAAAAAGGGATATTAAATGTTTCTCTGATAATGACACCACGGAAGGGATTAGCGAATCGATTTTCGAGAAACGCAAGTAATCAGCGTAATAAAATTACAATAGAAACATAAATCACCATCGTATCTTGTCGAGCCCATTAACGCAAATACAGATAATAGAAAAGCGAGCATCTTGTAAGATAATATTGAAAATAAGTAAATAAATGACGATTTGAAGTTGATGTTGAAGGGAAACGACACGTGGGGCTATAAATATTAATAATTGTATATTGAAGAATATAATGATGGTGTGATAGTGAATGAGCTAGCGTTGGGCATTGTCCAGTTTGCGTGGGTGCGCGCGATATTCAAGACACACGGGTATTCATTATCGCGCGGATTGCCCGCCATGCTTATTCAGTATTCCACGCGTCACTTGCCGGTCTTTTCATCAATTTACCACGGAGTGCACTCTTGCACCGCCCTACGCAAGCTTTTTGTCGTCGCAAAAACTCCGCGTCTACCCTCACTGTTTGTTCAACGAATTCTCTCCACTTCTTACAGTCTCGTAAATCGGTTTCCAGTATTTTATTAAATTTTTGTCCCCCTCAGGGTGTGCCGTAATTCTCTTCTAAAGTTCAGATCAAAACTCATCTTATACAACTTTCACGAGCAAATTAAAATTCCACATGACAAATTTAAGATGTCATCAAAATATTGTTATTCAAACACTTTTGCTGAGATCTATAAAGGGTTGAAACAAACGCCCTGTATGAGTGAGATTGTAATTGAAGTAAGCGTTGCTTGTTTAAATGCAAATGCAGATTAGATTTTGTAACGAGATGACTTGGCATATATGTTATAGAATGAACTGCGCAACTCCATTCGCGAGTTCGTTAATATATTAAATTGAACGAATGAGCATGAAATTTGCTAAGGCAGCACAAAAAAAAATGCACTCGATTGTTTCTGCAAGTTTTGGTAGGATAAGATGCGTACAGAGCGCGCAAAAAGCAAATACATCATGAAACAGATCAAATTACACCGGCGCATCTTAACTGGATAAAAGCGAAGACAAATTAAAGTACATCGCAGCAGATTATGCAAAAATGTTCTGTACTAGGTGCGAATTCAATTTGTACGTCCTCTTGGATGTAGTTTCGAGTTGCATCAGTATAATTTTAATCACACAAAAATCCATCTTGTTGATTATGTGATTTCAAATGAAAAACACGAGGTTTTTTTTAGCAAAACAATTTCAAGTTGTATATTTAAATATAGAAATACTTGGTTTGATTTTGATGAAATGAAAAGAGAAGGACAAAAGTGGTTACGCGACACGTAAATGACTCAGTGATGATAAAAAGTGAGTGTTGGGTTTCTAGGAGTGGAAAGTAAAAATACTTGGGGCGATTAATCGTTGTAGAAATGACATCATGCATATTTAAAGCAACATCCTACATCGGCACTTAACCGAGATGACAATAAATTTGTAACTGATCCAAACCAAGTAGGAAATGAATGACGACCAACCGGAAGCAATCGTTTCGTCCAGGCAAGCAACTCTTATTATGAGAACCAGATTCAACGTATACCTATTTTCTACTCTTTCTAGTTGAATCAATCAAAATCAACAACTCATCTAAAAATATCGATTCATCTATTTATTAATTGAATGAAAATTAATTGTACAGTTGAAATGATCCAAGTGATTTAGAAGGAAGAAATAAGATTTTTGTTATAATGAATTCGCGACATTGTTGTAAATTGCTGAGGGTTATCAACGGATATCAAAAAGGCGAGCGTAAAAGATGCCAACACACACACCGGTCGTCGGTAAGAATACTTGCCGATAACAAAGCATGCGCAGGTGTGTCATGTGCAGAGGGGTAACTTTGTAACAAACCTACATTGCTGCTCGCCCCCTGACCCCAAAATTCATTAGACTTGGATCAAGTTCAAGCGAAATAATTAGTTCACTCGAAATAATTGCAACCACTCGTGTCAACGCTGTAATCTCTATAACTCATTCACTCTCTTTTCTCTTTTACTCTATTTTATTCTGTTTTGCAAATTTTGCACTTATTTATATATTTTCACAACAAAACTATTATTATATTATTATAATATTATTTTTCAACAGTTTTAGTATTTAAATTTTTCTTAGTTCATTATTATTATTATTTTTTTGTTCGTTCAAAATTAGTCAAATTAGTTCAGAGTTATAAATTTGTTTCCGTCTGTTTTTCGTAATAGTGTTACATCATTATTTAACGCATAAATCTACAGACTTTTATTGGCGTTGCTTGTCGGCGTAACGACGTTAAATACAAATGGAAGCACTTATAGTGTAAAATATTTGCATGAGGAGCTTCTTTTTACCACACAAGCACTATCAAATTTTGTATCTTAGAATATTGATTGATTTTCACAAACAGCCATCTTATACAAATGTTTTTGTTCGAGTTCAATCTCTAATCAAAAATTTTATCAACTTGGATTACTTTTATATCTTCTTATTGCAAAATTAGAACATCATGATAATTCATGATTGGGATGATAAATTTAAACACTATTTGCTAATAACAATTGGATAAACATCAACATTTGTATTCGAAAATGAGCTATCAAATTTTTGTTGACATTGAGTTTGTCAAAATTGAACAGACGTGATGAAATGAATATTACAAACAAGAAATAAAGCTTGAAGAGAATATCTAAAATTAAAAATAATTGTTGGATCATTTGTTTGATAATGTCAGACAGTGTTAACGTCCAAGCAGGAAGAAAGAAACGCTTTGAAAGTGGAGACCCGGCTTGGTATATATTTAGCAAGGTGCATTTGGCGAATGAACATCCTTGGGTCAAAGGCACGTCTAATACTGTTACATATTTACGGAACTCACATTTCAAGTGTATATAAATAAAACTTAGTGAACCGTGCATTATCTTTTTTTTTTTTTCTTTAAACGATCTATTATAACAACCACTTGAAATATTTGTTCAAACTAAATCAGTACAAAGCAAAGTAGCATTTCTAAAAGCTATCAAAAATTTTATTCAAATTACCATTATTATTTCTTTTTACAATTGCCTAACCAGTTACACTTGGACAGTTTTCAAAACAAAAGAAATTTTCTCCAGCAAACTAGATCAAGCGCCTGGATAACACTTTCAACGATTTCTTATATAATTGTACACAAAAAACAATGCCGATTTATGGGCAAATAAAACGCTACCCATAAAGTCAGTTACTTTTACTTGTCCTACATTTCACGAGATTTCATTTTATTTTCAACTAGTTTTTTTTTTTTTTTTTCTTTTTTATGTGGAGCAACAAAAAATGTATAACAATTAGTCGGATGAATTGTTTTTAAAGACGCGTTTAAGCCATGTTATTAAACGATATTGACTAAACGAGATAAAAGAGCAGGTTCAATTAACGTTTTAAGAACTTAGACATACGTGTCATATTTACGATGACGCGCCCATTATAGTGCGATCAGACGTTGCAAAAATGCAACAGATCGTTTCACACAATCTGACATATCAAATTATTTCGACTTCATTTAAACTGATCACAGGCGCTAATCAACATGCCGCGAATTCATATAAAAATAATACAAATTCATTTTATTTTTTACTTTAAAATTTAAATTTAATTACTCCGAGTGTATTTAAATTTAATTTGATTCGATACCAATAGTCAACGAAACAAAACAATGACTTTACTGACAAATGGTCCAATAAACTTGAATGAAAAAAAAAAAAAAATACGCTGTTCGGGCAGAGCAGAGTGTTACGTAACAAAACTGCACCCACATCGAGAAGCTAAGTATAAATTTGTCAATATGATTTTAACCACTTCCAAGTGGTTGTCAATCCACACATTTTCAAGATCAAAAACATTCTCATATTATTTTCAGCTTCTCGAATCCAAATCATTTAGTTCCTCATTGCATGAATCGTTTCTTCGAAATATAATATAAGAAAGAAACGGATTAGAATTTCAAATTAAAAATATAGTCACTAAAAATAAAATCAGATGCTTTTTACAAACTGCTGAATCTCAACTTGAATAGAAGTTGATATTTCAAAATAAAATATTCACAAGTGCATGAATTTTTATTTGTTCACTTGTTTATTTATTATTATTATTAACAATTTGATTAGAATGGTTGGAAAATGAAAAACGAATGAATAAACGAGATACGGCACGTATTTGTGAATGAAAAAAATACGAGTAAAATGTAGATAACACATAAGAAACATGATTGTTGGTCATGCGTATAACTTTTCGTGTTATACGCATACGAATAATATATGATTTATATTTCGAAGAATTGGTAAACAAACATTACGCGTGAATGAGAGAAAATGGAATTTGGTTAATGAATATTTTACTAAGCGTGAAGTGTAAGTAGGTAGTTTTGAGAGTGTGAGCATTTCTTTCTGGTTGTTGTATATGATGAATTTACACGTTACAGTAAGTTCACAAAAATAATAGACTTTTCCCTCCCGTTCATTGTAATTCATCGCTAACAACACAAACGTATCAGGTTAGACTAATTTGATGCCACTGTGCTGCAATATCCTTTTACAAATATCGAAAGACATTCGAGAGTACGGTTGAAGTAACGCAAAGTATAATTTTACTAGACAAGCGTGCCTTCATGATGTTGTAGTCAAAAATAACGCTCACGGCCAACCTAAGATAAACAGTTTACAATTGATTACAATGCAATGCGATCGGTCTCAAATGAAACAATGACACTTATTCCATGTTTTATAAAAGCAAACCTCTCTAACAATTCTGCGAATTTCAATTATATATTTCAACTTTCAATTCAAGCATCAATCATCAAATTTCAATTGATCCAAAACTCATTTTTCAATATTTCAACATATTTTTACCTCATCGATTTCCAAAGAAATCATCAAAAAATGACCTTGGAATGGAACATTGAATTGTCGAAAAAGATTGAGTAACGAAAGAAAGTAAAATAGTGACAACATTTTGTTGGATTGATTTTGGTCAGATCCACGTTGGCAATTAAAACGACGGCGCGCCGGTGCAATGTCAAGATCTAACCTTGCAAAACCCTCCTCCCCCATGAATGGCGCGGCCGCTCTACCTAACCTGAATCTGGGTCATTTGCAAAGAAGCTTGCAAAAATGTTTCCAACTTTCATCTTCCTCGATAGCACACACTATTAATTCAAATTATTTAACCAATCAATGAAACAAAAGTAATTGCAATCCCTCGTTTTACACATCACCAGGAGCTTCTTATCTAACTAACCGAAGGTTAAAAACGTGCAAAATTAAAAAGGAACTCAAGAAGAAAATAAAATTGATAAACAATTTTGTGATATTATTCTGTCTGTACTGCAAAAAGATAGAACTCACAAATGAACAATTTTAGCACCGTTAATATCCGCTAAAAGTTTTTTGCAGAATGACTTGACCGAATTTACGAAGAAAAAACACCAAGGTTTATTCTGGCTGACAAAACAGACACAATTGGTTCACCACTCAGCACCGATTTCGCCCGAGCATATCCGTTGAGGGCGCGCAAACAATCAGTCGTTAAATGATGTTCGTTTACAGATTCGTTCGATCGTCAAAGCCCATCTGCACCTTTTCTTAACATCATTAATAGAAAATAATAATCATTTATTTAATCAAAACTGAATGAATGCAGAAAACAAAGAAACAAAATTTGTATTTTGCTTTTGGTTTTCGATTGTAAACAATGCGATTGTCTTTTGGTTGGATTGGAAACGCGCGTTTTTTAAATTAAATAATGTTAACCTTGTGCGTTGGAACAAAGCGACAAAGCAATCGATTTGTGTGGAAAATCAAGGTTGCACTGAGATAACAAAGTGAAACTTGCGGGAATGTTGGATTTGAAACTCACCTTGAAAAGACTGTGTCGAGACTGTGGGGATCGTTCACCACGTAAAGTACAACGGATGCGTGTCGAGAACGAAGTGACGCGGACTCGAGTCGACTCGACGACTCTGCTTTTGCTGAGCGGGGTGGCTCCTTTTCCCTCTCTCTCGTTCAGATTGATTCGCTCTCTTGCACCGCGAGACTCTCATCGGTTGCCCGTCGGGGTCGCCCCCTCCAACTAACAATACATACAGCCCCACGAGACTTCTTTTATCTTTTTTTCCTTTTCACCTTATTGACAATTCGTTCACGACTGGTCCACGCCACAATGTCGGATTCATATTCAATGTACTTCCGCTTTGGCATTCCTCTCTCATGCTCATGCTCATGCTGCCGCTACTATGCCAATTATTAGTCTAATATTTAAATAAATATCATATGGTATATGAGAATATAACTATTATTATGGATGATGAAAATAAATGATTGTTTAATTTGATTCTTGTTAATTGAGTGGAACGTTAAATAATTGATGTGTTTGAGTTAAAATAAATGTTAAAACAGACTGTACGTGCCAAACACCCCAAAGGACACTTACGTAAATGTCTGTTTATAATATCCATTTGAGCATGTGAAGTTGCAATACAATTTTTTCATAACAATATTTGTCCCTATAAAGTCAATAGTCCATTCAGACATCAGCCTTTGATCTCTTAAGATGAATCACACTCACACTTAAGAATCAAAAGCTTTTACAGTATTCTCAAAACTCGTTATAATTATATCGTTTTACTTATTTGTTTTGAGAAGTTTATCGAAGAAAGAAATGACAAAACTTGTCCCTGTGATTGAATGTTCGATAAAACTATTAAAACTATAAACGCGCGTCATGGATTATCGACCAAATATGACATGCATTACAACTTTTATTGTTTGATTATTTACTTTGAATCATTGATCATCATATATAAACAATCAAGACAATATTTTAGAGCCAAAATCAGGTCAACTTGATTATATCTATTTTGTCAGATGGTTGAGCAAAATAATTTGAGTATAATTTAATTGAAATGAAATAAATATAAAATTGGTGACAAGTTGAGACGGAATATGAATGGTCATCTTATTGTGTAGGTCATCGAGGTTTCGTCCTCCCTTACTTTGATCCAGTCAGCTGATGCTACTCTGTCTTTCTCGTTATCTGAATCTACACGAATGCCAGAGGAAGGGGAAAGGTAAAGGTCGTTTGAAATAAATCAATACCAAAACGCACAAGCCTCCCCGCACCTGCTCTACATTCAATTCAACCAAAAAACATTTATATATTAATCTCTCTCAAGTTCCATCATTCATAACATATTTTTTCTATATATAAAATAAATTACACAAGTCTCCTTACTGACCTTGAACTTGTCTTTCAAATAACATTTTTTCTAATCATCAGTTTCGTCATTTCAAAAGTTTGTTTTAGAAATGACTTGATTAATAAAGAATATAGTCACAGCTTGGATTATTTCTATTCGGAGCTACATCATTGTTTATTTTTTGATTTTAGAGACCACTGACAAAAATATTCCGACAATGTTTTTCTCAGTAGCGATGTAATTTACACGTTTTTAAACTTAGGTCAGTTGTGCCATTTACCAATTTTCAGGGACATCTGGCAGTGTAGACCAGACTAATGACTCGTTAAAAAGCTTTTCATATGCTCGTATAATCACATTGTGTGCCATGAGAAATGTCAACAAATCTGCCAGACGAAATTTAGTGTTATACAGTAATTGAGTACGTTCCCTTGCACTTGTCAACATTTTCTACCTATAGTAAAAAAATTATCACCTTTTTTCCCACTTTTTAGCGCAACTTTTTTTTGAAAAACTAAGTGCAAGCGTATCTCAGACACAGTTCGCCCGGTGCGCATTAAAAATTCGTACACACAATTGGTTCGATTTCGCAGCCTTGCTAATTTTTCTCAGAGCAGATATCATTATGACAGACAAGTGTACAAAATTTCAAGTCGATTCAACTCTCGGAACATTACCAAAAACTAAGTGAAATGAAGTTGAAAAAACTAACTTGAATGAAGTTGAAAAATGTTAACAAACTAATTAATTAATTAAGAAATCGATGTTACAATTAACTGAATTGTTTGTTTCAGAACAAATGTCACTGGAGTGTGCGTGAAACTTAACGTTTAACGAGGCGATAAAGTGGCAGGCGCAACGCCAGGACATTATCACAAGGATCACAGCTGATTAATGTTTGGACGTGTGTGTTTTTTTTTTTTTCGTGAGTCTGCACCTTCGATCAATTCGGCATGCGGAGCTGCGTTGATGTGAACGTACGATTGCACAGGTTTTAGAATTGGGATTTTGCGCGCTAAATGAGAAGGCAACCTGCGGCTCGGTTCTCATTTCCTGCCTCCTCTCTAATTCAGCAAGGCGGACGCGCCGGAAGCTGATGGCACGAGCTCAATTCCCAGTCGTTGCGAGCAATTTACGCTCCCTACTCATTTTTACAACTGCTTTGGCTATAATTTACCGCCACCTCTTCTAACCACTATTTCTTTTCTTTTCTTCTCTTAATTTAATAAGTTAATTATAAGCCACGGCATGACTAGCCTGACGGAAACCGATCATACCTTCTGACCGTTTGATTTGAACGGGTTCAAAACCTAACATTCACATCAAATGGTGCAATTTAAATCAGAAAGAATATCAAATTTTATTGATAGATCCATTTAATGTTCATTATTTTTTATACAATAAAGTTAATCAAAATGAACAGTTATTATCAGTTATAATTGATCATGACAAATTAGTAAAAATTCATTTTTAGGAGAAAAGAAAAACTTTTTTTCACTTGATGAGAGAAGAGCAGTTACAAAAAGAATTTTTTTTTTGAATAAAAAAATAATTTTTTTATAAAAAACAAACATTGTGAAAATGTGAAATTCCAGTTGCGACCAAATGACCTAAAAACGTGCAATGCAAATCGATGAAGTTGGTTTTGTTTCACGTTTAATACACCAGCAGCTTCTTTCTTGGGCGTTAATTTGAGCCGCAGGTAAGAAGCGGGAGTCTTGCGACTTTGAGATCGTGTCTTGTTGCTTTTTTCTCATCCATTCTGCTTTTCCTGCTGCGCAGCTTTTTTTCATTCCTCGCCTTTTTTTATTCCCTTTTGCAACCTACTAGGGTGACCATGTTTTATTGATGAGCGTCTAGCACACGCGGCGCCAGTTCTTTTTCTCCTGCTCAGAATAAAAAATGAAAAAGAAAACCCGTAAGCATCAAAAGCTACGTTCAAAATTCGGTCAACCCGATCGAAGTAACATTTAAAAATAAACTATAAGTCCGTTGACATATATTTGTAATGTAAAGATGAGATGAAATGAACAAGAACAAAAAAAAAAGCGAATGATAATCAGAATAAATTGAACAATCGTGTGACAATAAAAATAAACAAAACAAACGAATGACAATCAAAATGAATGGAACAAGCGTAGGACAATCTAAATAAACGATACAAACGAATGCCAATCAAAATAAACAAAAGACAATAAAAATACAAAAACCAACAATAGAAACAAACGAAAATCGATAGAAACAAATGAAAATCGAACAATCGAAACCAAGGGAAAAAAAGTGGTGTAACAAATTATAATTATTAAATAATACAAACGTCAATCAACCTGTATCTATATCAAACGATTTAATAAGATCGTCCATTTGTGATTTGACTAAATTCATATCTCGAATTTGTAAAACTTTTCATTCTTTCAAATTATTTATGACAAATAAAAGTACACTTGGGTACAGTTTTAAACAAATTTTTATTTTTTAGAAAAAAAGTATTTTCAATTTGCAAATACGTGAAAAATAATTTTAAAAGTGATATTGAGAAATTAATTAGATATTGACAATTAATTATAGAATCAGTCATGAATTATATAAATTAATATATATATATATATATATATTATTTTTTTTCAATTAATTGCTTACAGGTAAAGACCTATTAACAATGTTTACATATTTTTCAACGTGTACCTTTCATCTGTG
>JAAMPD010002043.1:0-17753 GCA_025266255.1 Trissolcus basalis | reverse complement strand
AAAAAAAAAAAAAAAGAATTGGGCGAGCGAGGAATTAGCGGGATTTCCAAAAGTGGGGCATGGTCAATCATGATTCGTATTATCGTGGATTTTTCATTTTAATAGCGTGTTTCCATCTCACCTGTTACAGTCATATAATTAAAATCACATTAGAATTCAATTAAACTGGGATGCGGCGTAAGTGAGTACCACGCGAAATCATTGATTAAAATATACACACCGAAATGCATACGGTTCGAGGGATATTAATGACTTGTCATCGGAATGATTGTGCGCTAATTAAATTGTTTCATATACTTGTCACGTGGAACAATTCATTTTACGTGACGTCGATTTCTCTAATACATTTTGTCGGTGCAGTTCAACAATCACTCAGCCTGGGCTGTGTTATAGGAGTTGCATGTTATTCGTTATTACGAAGCGTTCTGCAATTACGACGACCCAAGGAAACACCCGTCTTGGTTTATTACTTACATATAGATTCTACTACCATCTTATGAGATGTCAATTAAAATGATGATCCATGTGAAAAAACGTTTTATATATGTTATAACTATATTTGAAAATAATTAAATTTATAATTTTCATATTATTTGTTTCAACTGAATTTGTTATGTTTTTTTTAAACTAAAAAATCATTTTATAATTTTGTTTTCTTTCCTTCGAAAAATGAGTTTAGTAATATAGTTTCAAAAAGTTTTAACAATAAATGAGTTTCTAAAATAATTGATGTACAAGTTTTTGAATTATAATAAGTTTTTAAATCCAATTTCAATTTTCAGAAGGTTTTTCAGTTGATTGGAAATTCCAAGAGAGGAACTTTTTTTGTGTTGATCTTTAAACTTTTTCTAAACCAAATTATTTGCACGTCTCATAAGTATTCGACTGGGGCATCCTCTGAAATGTATTGAAAAGTTATTGAAAAATAACTTCTCGCAAATTGGGACCGAAAAACAATCGACTGTCAGACCGGGGAACAAACAATTGCATCGATAAATAATTCAGGCTAACATTTGAATTTCAAAATGCATTCTTCCTCGATGGCAGGTTTTGAAAAAAAAAAAGAAAAACGAAATTCAGAACGCGGACGATAAATTCACCCGCGTCGTGTAGCGCGGCAAACTAAAAACGTGAAAAATAAGAATGGTCGCCTTAATTTCGCTCATTCACTTCAACTTGAAACGTGCGTTTTATTCCAGCTGCTCGGTGCTATTGATTTATAGTTTAAACATACGTATATAACTTTGCAGCGCACCGATAAAAACCAACCAGATTTCAAAGACACTCCGTCATAACGAATAAGTTATGTTTGCGCTGACGTAAATAAAGTTAGCTGACGAATTGACTGTAAAATTCCTAATTGGATTAATTGTCTTGTAATCGACAACTCGTTGACGTCAATCGGAAAAGTCGGTTACATTTTTTATAATCATTAACTCAGTCCCTAAGAGTCGTTTTTTACCAAATTAATCATTCCCACGTTTTAGAAACAAACATTCGAGTTTCCGTTGACGAAAAAAAATTTTAAGAAAAACAAAAAGGAAAAAGAAAGAACGATGCCGTATTACAAATAGCAGCCGATCATTCGGTGTCGAAGTTCAGATTTATCGGACCACCTTTGGAACTCGCTGAAAGTCAACCCGAAAGTCTGATAAAATATTCGACTGTCGAGGAAAAGATATTCGAAAAATGACGAAGATGTGCTACGCGTACGCAGAATACTTTACTCGGTGAGATAAAACTTGTTCGGTGGATATTTTATGGATTTATTATGATTTTTACGATTAAAAAAATTTTTTTTTCCAACTCTCCTCGATTATCATATACATGAAAGATTTGCATTGGAAAGAGGAAACCTCCAGCGATAATTCAAACCTCAGACGGTTGGTGCGCGACGAATCAAGCCACATTTTTATTCCTTGAAAATTGAAATTACAAAAAAAGAGGAAAATTCCCCATGAAAAAGAAATCACATCATAAATATACGGAAATATAATTACCGTTAAAAATGGATCATAATTAAAATCTGCGAAGCTTATAATCGCACGAAAATAACGTATTCAGGAAGCAAGTGGGGCAAAAAAGTTTCATTAATTTTGGTCTTAACATCGTTCTGTCGGCTTAACAAAATATCTTGGCGTTGTTTGAGTAATCTGTTCAGCACACTATTATACGTTCAACGACGCATTCGAGTGGATTATAAAGCGGGCTGATTTTCTGAATCTCTTTTTCGCCCAACATTTTTTCTTCTCTGGTCTGGTCTTACGTCAATGTCGCCAGCAAAAAGCTTTTCCAGCACGCTCGACCTTTCAGTCCTCGCTGACTGGCCTTCTGAAAAGAAGTATCGAACGTCTTATCACGATCAGACTTTTAGATATGAATATGCAATACTCCCAAAGAACTGACGCCGCCCCGCAAAATGACGTGGACACGACCTTATCATTTTTTATTAACATCGTCCAAGGAAGACGAAAAAACATGAAAATGTGACAGATGTCGAAATTTTAAATTTTCCCCAAGCTGGCAAAGATATGATTCCGCTCACGTTTCACGTGCAATCATTAGAGGTATTCTCAAGAATTGAGGTTAATACATGACGGAACCGCAAAGTGGATTGGTCTGACTAAACGAGATGTCTACTACTGACATCGACGAAAATGCCCTAATTACGATCTTTTCAACCCTGAAAACATTTTTTTTTCAAGTCAGTACTGTGAGAAAATGAAATAACAAAAATAAAATAAATATTTGATAACAATACAAATTTATTAATTCAGTTTTGATATCAATTTATATTCAATCAATTTATATAAATTTATAGTTCAAAAGGCTGTTTGAAATTAACAATATAAATAATTGTGACTCTCATGTTACAAATTACGGATAAAGATTGTGAGATAAAATGGAATATTCGAATACTCAGTCCAATGAAACGAGTTATGCACACAATCAGGGCTTTGCCATTTTTCAAATCGAAATATGAAAATTAATTCATCCCTTAAATCATTCATCCATTTATGAAGTTTGAAGTGAAAGAAAAAAAAAGTTTTATCCTGGAAAGAAAATGTTATCTCATAAATCTGGATCGAAGTTGTTGACAGAATTGAATTCTAATACAACCTCGATTTTCTTACACGAACAAATTTACTGCGAACATTTTTTATCCTGGAAAGAAAGCGCTTTCGATTCTCCGGTGGAATATAATTCTGCCGGAAATGCCTCGTCGAATCCCCGATATTGCTAAACTGAATGGGCTCCGTTGGATTTTGTTTCAAAGCGTCTGAAACTTGACGGCCTACATTGCACAATCTAATGTCCACGTCTCTTGAAAACAAACTTGTTTGAAATATCGCGATAAGAATGGGTTAGAAAATAGCTCGAATACAAGATTCTTAGAAGTTTTGATTAAAAATCAATGAGTATATTCAATTTCGAAAATCCAAACGTAAATACAGTTTTCAAATTGAAACTTAACGTTTGTATTGGAAGTCTCACGAATTTTACCGTTTCAAAAATTGAAACTAAAATACATATTTTCGAAATCACAAACTTAAGTTTTTAATTTAATATTCTAGAAATTTGGAAGTTAAATTCAAATTTAAAACAAAATCACAGCTTTATAAATTGAAACTCAATGTTTTGATTCAAAATTTCACGAGTTTTACCATTTCAAAAATTGAAACAAAAATACACATTTTGAAAATCAAATGTAGTGTTTTGATTTGAAATGTTACGAATTTGACCATTTCAAAAACTGAAACAAAAACATACATTTTTACAATCAAACTCAATTTTTTAATTTAAAATTTTACACGGATAGAAATATGCAGCATCAAATTTTACTATGATTCTTACCAAAGCACGGACGGTACAGCTTCATACAAAAAATTACTATGAACATAACAAAATTTAGTCGAGATTCAGTAAAAAATGTTCTGTCGATAGTAAAGTTTTCTGTAATTTGGAGGAAAAGTTTGTGTTTGAGGTTATGGTCCGCAGTTTACAATGACCACAGTAAATTTTTTGTATACGTTTTTCTATCCGTGTAGAAATTTAAAAACTCCAAAAACTTTCCAAATTTAAAATAAAACGATGAAATTTTCAAAATGACACTATAGTGTTCTGATTCAAAATTTCACAAATTTGATCATTTCAAACATTAAAAGCCTAGTATTTCAGATTGATTTTGTATTTTTCTAGGTGAACGATATTTTGCAAGATTTGTTTTCGGTCCATAATTTCGAGCGAGGGGTGAATAATCATCGCGAATTTTACGTCACGTTTCATTTGGGAAATTGCACGGGGAGAAACGGAAATAATGTAAGTTTAATGCTCGACACGGTTGATTTGAATCCGAGGACTTTTACGAGATCCGCCGAATCTTCATGCCAACTGATACGACTGCATTAGGCAAATTGTTCGCGTGATGTTGGCCCGACGTCCTGATGTAAATTTCAGGAAATCTTTGTAACTTCAAATATCACACCCTGAGAAACAACAACGACTCGACACTTCCCTTGAAACAAGAAAAAACTATTTTAGTTTTCAACTAATAACGTACACCTTAATCCCAAAATAAATAAAACTGAAAAATAAAATCTCAGAGGCAGGATTAAAAGCGAGAATTAAGATTACAAAAACATTTAGAATGTTTCTTAAACGTTAATTGTTTTGCTTGAGAACAAAAGAGAAATATGGAAAACTGTCGTCCCGCGGAACAATAAGAGAGCTTTAGATCCTGCATGTTTCATTTTAAGTTGATTGCAACGTGATGCACAAACGGGCATTTAAGTAAATTGGATTTTCTTTGTCACAGAGTTAAATTAACCGCAGAGAATGATAATAATAATGCTCATAAGAATAAAAATAAAAATGATGGAAGCTCGTCCGCTCTTTACAACATGTTAAAGATAATAAAATTAAATGCTCTTCAACAAACCGTAAACGTTTTTACCTCTGGAAAACTGAGGTCTGAATGTGCGTGCAAAAAAAAATATACCAAGGACCTTTCTTCCAATATTCACAAAGATGAAATTTATTCGCACATCCATTCTCATCCTTATTTCCTTATCTTTATTTATATCCCGTCTTTTGAATTTTATTCAACAAATTTTGAATCAGAAATTTTGATTTTTCTTTTTGTAAGAAAATTTTCATGAATGAGTAGCAGAGCAAGTCGTAAATAAAATAAAATCCTTCAACCGAGGGTGGCTATCATGATACTGAGTGTCACATGATGTTTAATTTTCAGCAAGTGTTTTATGCAATACTCTCGTAGACCAAGAAGACGGGAAGAAAGTTAATAGCATCTAAAATGTAAAGAGAGGTGCCGCGGGACTTTGCATGTCAGAGCTTTCTCACCGCCTGAATGCAAACCGCGATTCCACTCTGGAGAATATATATGCCCCTTTTGAGCAACTCAAATTTGTAAACGTTCCAAAAGGCGATTCACAAAATTGGTTATTATACGAAGCAACTAGTTTCTAATTAACGTAGCAAAATTAGTTAAACTCTCACTAAACTTTGAAGTAGATCTAAAAAGTAAGAAAAAAATTTGATATCAATTCGAATTGTACTTCGCATATATATATATTTGTTTTTTTAATTGAAAAAAAATTAATTTTCAGTAATTGTAGTTGAATGTTTGATGTGATAATTTTTTGAATAGTTTTATTTTATAAGTTGAATTTTAAGCAGTAAATTATGACCTTCCATATGAACAGTTTATAAGAACTTTTTTTCTTTATTTCTTAACTAACAATACGTTACAGAATTGATCATTCGATAATATCGGTATTTTCTATGAAATGTCTTTATTTTTATATCCTCTAATTACGAACCCGAGTCTACACCAAATAGGCTTGAACTGTCCTCTTTGCGTTTGTGTGGTTTCAATAAATTAACCAACTTGTTGCACATTAAATTTTTATACCATATACCTAGAGAAAAAGTAGTCGATATTTTTTCTTTACTGATTGGTAACAAAGACATCTCAGTTTTAGAACTTAATTCTGAAAACTATAAAAAAAATAATTCATCAAAACAAGCTACCATTACAATCACTAATAGAAAATTTCCAAATTTTAATTAACTTTTGAATTTTTTCAACTTTTCAATTTTTTTTCAAAGAACAGAGTTACCATACCCAAAAATACAAATTTATATAAAAACAATTTCAACGATTTTTTAATTAATTACAAAAATATTTTACATGATATTTTTGTCTTATTATTTTGTTTCACGTTTGGTATAAAAAATTGAGAAAAAAAATTTTTGGATTCTGATTTTCAATTGATTTTACAAAAAAAAAAAAAAAAGAACCTGCAAGCTCGTTTAAAACCAACGCGAGAAGGTCTGTTGATGATGATAATTTCATCGAGCAGCAATTATGCAAACAGTCAGTCTATATGTACTCATAAATATGTACGAAAGAATTCGAAATATGCACAGTAACTCGAACGCCAATCGACTTGCGAAGAATAATTAAACGAGTCTGGGCGGGCGCGATATAAAAGTTTCTACACTGGTTTGGCCGGGGAATTCCAGACCTTCGTGATATTGCCTTGACGTGTCGATAGAAGGGAACACATAAAATTCATCATCCGGAGTATATAAAAATGTATTCGCGCGACTGCACGAACGTCGGATCGGAAAAGGGGAGGGGGGAGGGGGGGGCTCGCATCAACATCTCGCGCATTCGCGAAATAATATCCGCAGGCGCTGTTTTTTCGCCTATCAAGATTCAAAAAATAGAGCAGCGCCTTGAAAACGACGGCTGCGAAAAAAAAGCACCGCAGCTCCGGCTGATTTATTGAATTTGTTCGGCCGATCGTTATAGTCGCGCTCGTTTTTCGATTTTATCAATTTCCATTTACGTCTAGTGGCACGCAAAATAAATCCCAAGTCGGATTATTAATAAAAAATGGAGGGCCGCGCGATCCTCCGATGCTCGGCTGTAATTTCAAGCAATCTTGTAATTACGCGATCCAAACCTCGTAGGGCTTTAATTGCACTTATTGATACGCGATGCAATTACAGTCCGACAACGAATCGTGCTATATCATTCGACGAGTATGCGTATTGTGGTGGCGTATTAATTTGATTTCCTGCTCCGATACCTGTTTGTATTGAAACCATTAATGTGAACAAACATTCCGTCGTCCTTTTTTTTGTACACTTTCCAAAATATAATTCATCGAAAGTTTTGTCTCTCCAACGGTCGCATTTTTGCTGGGTTTGTCATCGCCGGGGGAAAAAAAGTGGTGTTTGAAGTTTGAACATTCAAAGTATGAACGGATCATTTTGACCCAAAATTATAAAATTCATCCGCCGGTAGTTTTTCTCGCTAATGAAACATTGGGATATTTCATGACTTTTTATCAGTTTTCATCACCTTCGTGTTCTTATATTTTTTCTGGAAAAATGTTGATTCATTAAAAAGTTAGTTTACAAATTCACCTTATATGACAAGCAGGTCATTTCATTTTAATCTGTTTCAAAAAAAAAATGTTACCGATTAATAACAATGAAAAAAGCAGATTCAATATGAAATTAAAAAGTTTTTAATTTTTCTAAATGATTCTAAATTAAAAAATTTAGTAAAAATAAAATACTATTGTTATCAACAATCAAAATAATCCAACCGAATTTTTCTTAAAAAAAAATTTTACAATCAATTAAAAACACAATTAGAAATTTATAAACGATTGAAAAATCAAAATTATTAACTTCCAGTTTGTAAAAGTAAAAAAATTTCACTTAATTTAAATATGTTTTTCATTCCATGATCAATTTTGAACAAAAATAAATTGTTTTTTTATCTTAAAACATATTTCATATAATTTCTCTTATTACACTTGTTTTGAATGAAACCAAAAATGCTGTTATGCTGTTGAGTTAAATTCCACCAACCTCAGCAATTATTCCTCAGACTCTCTCGCAACCGTTAAAAACAATCCGTTCAATTCCGCATCGACTAATTATTTCGGTCGATTTTATGTAAACAAGTCGTTCGCGTTTGCGAATTGCCGACAAGTTTTCAATTCAATTCGCAACTTGGAAACACGTTTCTATATTCAATAATTAGTTACCCGTAGGGTAATTAAAGTGACACACAAAAAAACGCATCTTGTTTTCAGCCAATAAATTTCTACTCACGTTCGGTTTGTTTATTGTTCGTTGCAGATTAAGCGCCTGTTGACAATTCAAACAAGAAATAATTTTCATCTCACTGCGATGAATATTTCAATTAAAACTTTTTGCAATCACCCGGTGCAAAAACCGTTTAGAATATTGTCCCAAAACAATTCTGCCAAAATCCGAGTTATAACAAAAAAAAACCTCAATATAGCGTACTTTAAAAAAAGAGAGTTCAAACAAAAATTAGCCAAAATGTTCGTCGCTGTCGGGTGAAAAATAAAAATCGCTTATCTGTGATCTAACAGTAAATTCATGAAAAGTCTTGTGCAGAGGCAACCGGCGTGATAAAATCGCGAACAAATTTAAAACGCGAAGTTTCGAATGTGTCGCGAAAGCCCGGCGGAATCAGTTTAAAAAATCTTCAAAACTCTTTTGTACATTGTGCATGCATGAAGTGTCGCAGTACAAGTGCGTCTGCATTCGGTTGAAATTTCGTCTAAACAAGTGGGTATACTTGCCTTTGCACACGCGTCGTATAAATTTTAAGTACACACTTGTTTGTACAACTTTGTTTAAGCTACAAATCCTCCCGAACAAGTTTTGTACCACGTTCCCGACTATATATTGACCCTCACTACTGCCACCCACGATTCACAAAGTTTGTTGATATTTAAGCCGGAGCCCATTTTAGTCAGTCTAAAATTTCAGCGAATATTGAATCGTTACAATACAACTTTTGATGCCGCAGAAACGTTTTTAGTTTCCTTTTTTTTCTTTTGCTATATTTTTTTTTCTCGTCCGATTGAAAGGAAAAAGTTGAAACCCAGCGCAGCACTTTTATCAAAATTTCATCAGTTTTGACACAAAAGAATCAGACCTGCGATCGCGGGTTTGAAACGGAAGTAACGGGAAAGCATTGATTTTGGCGTAAACTCGCTAAACAATTCTATTGAAGTGTACGTACGTCTATCTGATGGAATCTTACACAATGCAATGTTGTTATTTGAGTGTACACTTCGGTCATATATGTGGGAATCGCGAAAATTCGCAAGGCCAGCCATTGTGTTCCATCGACCGAATTTCATTATCGGAATTTAATGATTACGCCGCTTGACAAACTGTGCAAGTCAATTCTTTTCTCATCATACTGACATGAAAAAAAAGAGAGAGAGAGGGAAAATCGAACCTGAAAATAACAAAAATCCATTCATCCATTCTGCCCTAAATCGTGGTAGGAAATTTTTGTTCGCCGACTATTTATTGTTGTAAGATTCGTTTAACATCTGAAATATCCGTGCTTTAGCAATAATTTTGCATTTCTGCAGCGATAGCGTGGAAACTCGAATTCGTGTATAACGTTGAAATCAATTTATATGCTCTCAATACATTATTCAAATTCACCGGCTATTCATCGCGCCGGGTAACAAAATTTTCGAAATCGCTACGATAATGTAAATAGTTGTACGAAATTCAGTTTGATTCACTGATTGTTCTTCTGTACCATCCCACAAATGATAGAAAAGAAACGTGATTCCACGATACCGATAATGGTAGGAGAACACTTGAGATAAAGAATTTCAGTATTTACCATTGTAAAACTTGACTAATCTTTTACAGTTTCGTTAAATTTACAAATTTTTACATTTGACACTCTCGCTTATTTTTTAAATATTAAATTTTTTGTTTGAAATTCGTAATACTAGATTTTAATATTCAACATTTTTACAATTTTGCTAAATTTACAAATTTGTAAAATTTACAATATCGTTAATTGTTAAAATATTAAAATGTTTTGTGAAATTATCTACACTGAAAAAACCAATTTCAATGAGTACAAAATATATATCGTTAAAATTAACAGTCAAATTTGCAATTGTTAAAAATTATTTTACATTACCGATACCCAAAAAGAAAACGATTCTCAATAAGTACAACATAAAATGTAAAACTTAGAAATTAATATTACACTCTGTAACAATTGGTTATTAATTTTGATTTAAAATTTTCGCCAACTGCCCCTTCGCCACCGACTGACACGAAACTAAATTTTTCTGGAAACAAAAAGTGGTCAGGATCGCCAGGCGACTATCGCCACGACACGACACCGACTCAATAAACAAAATGTCAGCTCGGTGAAGCGGTATATCTCTAATTTTTCGACTCTCGGAACACACAACTAAAGACAACGAGGGTGTTTTATAATAACGAGACGTTAATTAAAAGCAAAGCTTTCGACTCATCGGATTTATTCTTTTTCTCAAAATAACACAAAAAAAAACTTTATAATTTTCAATATCGTTTTTGATCAACTCTATCTGTTTTTATTGTTTCTCGAATTTCAAAACATAAACATAGAAGGCATATTATTTCTTATTCTCGTATTTATTATCGTAACAAAAATAAACCTTTTAACAAAAAGAATTTGTTTATATCGAATTAATGCGCAAAATGTAAGATGAAATTTCTGACTGGCAATCTACGGTTACTCTTCAGTAATTGACTATTTTCTCAGATGCAAAAAAAAATACAACTAAATATGTCGACTATCGACCAAGGTCAAACTTCCTTTTTCACAAAACAAAAATTTATTCGCACTGAAAAATAATACTGAATCACCTATCAAATATCGACTATCGACAAGTATATAATTTGAAATTTAACCTTCGCAATGACAAAACATAAATTGAGACAAAATAGATCAGTTATCAATTAACATGAAATCATATGGCACTAAATATCAATTGAGGTGAAAATATCGACTATCGACGAATATATAACTTGAAATTTTACGTTCGCAATAACAAAATATAAATGGAAGCAAAATATATCGGTTATCGACTAATCTGAAATTACAAGACGCAAAAAGAAAATCAAAGTGGATACATCGACTATCGACAAATATCGCTCGTGACAAAAAAATTACTAAACTAGATATATCGACTATCGACAAATATCGAGTTTTAATGAAACAAAATTTTGCAATGATAATAATAAAACTTGAATCAAAAATATCGACTATCGACAAGATTTGAATCTTAATAATCTGAACATACTATTTGAAATTAGATCTGTAAGTTAAGGTGTCGACTATCGACAAACAAAATCAATTTTAGGTCGGACGATACCGCAATTAATGAACAAAAAAAAACTTACAAAATTTGCAACAAGGGGGGGAAGGCACAGGCCGGTTCAAGAGGTGATGCAACCCTCGCAACTCTGGTCGTCTTGTCGTAGTACTGTTCTCGCTCACTTTCCGCAGCCAAGAGAGCGTGAGCCGGTCACGCCTAGCGCGAAGAGCCTTGTTCCCCCCACCACTCTTAATCTTCTCGCAGCGTAATTGGTTCTCTCGGATGTCTCGTTCAGTGCCGTACTCATAGTTCTCGCTCCCCAAGTGTCGCAATCCCTCTTCAGGGCCGGGTTTAGGCTTCCAGAACCCAGCAACTACCATGGTTGATTCTGGAGCCCACGATAGACCCAGCCTCGGGCCTAACAGCAACAAGAGGGCCGGTACTCTGATTTTCCCGGCGATGTCGTCGGCACCCTGGACAGCAACGAGTCTCGACAGTGGTCTTGGTGTTAGCATCTTTCTTCTTCGAGTCATCTCGGAATTTCCAATAGGATATCGCATTTCAGCTGGCCATTCTGAGTAGATGTCGTAGAGAGAATTAGAGTGGGAGGGCAGGGAGCTTCCAGCTCCACGCGTGAGCTGACCGGGATGAAGAAGTAGTTCTCGGTACATCTCGTTTTCGTCTCGACTACCATAATGAAGGTCCAGCTGATGGGGACCCAACACCTTCTCGTTCCTCTCGAACCTGACAAGCGCCTGCACATACATTTGAGGGGGACTGAACAGACGTTACCGGTATCGTCATTCATATAAACGCAGTTCATAAGACAAAAACAAGGCTAGATCTCGAAGGCAGTCTCACATAACCCTACCAAAAAGTCGATATTTATATACAAAATGTCACTACATTGCTACATTCATCGTGTATCTCGCTTTTCTAGAACAGAATTTTATATAAACCCAAAACGGGGTCCAAATTTCATTTATATAATTTTTCGGAGGTTAAAATACCAGTGGAAACAAAATTAGCTGTCAAAAAAAACAGAAATCAATTTTTCGCTCACAAAATCTCTTTGTTTTCAGAATGCCGATCTAACAATTGAAATAACAAAACAAAAAAAAATATTTGTCGATACTTGCCAGTCAGAGCGTCTTAGCTGCGCGAAGTGGGCAGAGCAAAAAAAAACAAATTTCTAACGCGTCGCGTAGCGACCGTTACACCACCCCTGTTTGCATACCTGGAAAAGAGGAACTTTACACATTAATTGTGGTATATCGCGGGAAGTTGATTTTCATGGTCAGCATAAAATCAACCTAGTGAATAGTCAAACTTTTCTCTGCCTGGGCCTGTCGGGACAGAACAGGAACATGCCAGTCGTACATACAATCTAAATAAGAAAAGTCAAGAATTGAAAGTCCCACCTGACACTTTGACTTGACAGCACGAAACTAGTCAAGTAACCCGCCAAGGTGCGCGAGTGAACCCATGACTCGTTGGTCCCTAAGAAAAAACTCACTAGGATAGTGCGTTGTCAACAACACTACCACCATGCTGCGATAACAGCGATTAGAAAAGCTGAAGAAACTCCAATCTGTATTTAATTCAGAACAAATTTCATACCCGAAACACAATTTCCCAGAAAAATCAAAATAATCATTGTATTCATCAACGAAGTGCCCCAAACAAAGCAATGACTCGATCTTCGATAGTTATTATTATTACTGTCCCTATTGATAGTTTTCAAACATTTCCTCGGAACGCGAGACTACTAAGAAAGAGAAAAAAAATAATAATAACCCTGCCAGAAATACACCAACTACCAAAAAAAAGAAAAAAAACCTTAACGAAATCAAAAGAAAACCGTTGGCTTTACTTTACCCGATAAAAAAAACTCAATGTTCTTCGCCAGCCACTTTTGGGGGCTGAACTCTTAGCACTCAGGTGCGTGGGGGCGTCACTCCCCAAATCCTGTTCTTGATGGACCCTTGCGCATTGTCAAAGCGAAGCACGAGTTGGCCTCGACCTTGTTGCCTTTCCGGCAGCGAAATTTCATTTCAAAAATATAAACAATAAGATATAATATAACATAAGATAGCTTGCTTATCGTGTTTATACAAGACGGGTGACGAGAGACAAGGACATCACTTGGGTCAGGTTTACAAATAAACATAAATAACCTAAATTACAAAAAAAATGTGTCTTTATTGGTCAGTTCTCAAAACATAAACTACGTCAGTCTTATCAAATCACTGGAGGTCACTGAGTTTCTGACAAATCACATCAACGTTCTCGACGCCCACTCATAGAAAAAAATCAAACTTACAATCGACGAGATTTTAATGACAAACAAAAATAATGGAATCAAATGAAACAAAATATGCGTATAATCGAGATCAAAAGATAAGAGGAGGGGCGGAGAATAATAAACTCTAAGTAAGAAGATATGAAAGAAAGGAGTTATACGAAAAGACAATGAAAGACGCCATTTAGCCCTGACGCTGGCTGGCCAACTGGCGGTGCGCCTTAGTATCGGCATCTGGACAAAGTCCGTCTCGGGAAAGAGTTTCCCCGCATATGAGACAATTATCGACCCCGTGGTCCTCAGTACGATGACTGGGATTCTCACATATATCGCACCCTAGGATGGAACGACGTTCGTACAAGATAGGTTTCTTCTGAGTCGGTTTCGTTCCCCCTCCGCTCACCGTGGCACGCGTCATTTGTGCGGAGTCTCTCATGGGCGTAGGCGCTCGCTGGCGGCGAAAACGATCGCGAGCGCGAGCTGCTTCGATATTGGTGGCTCGCTTCTGAGCTTCTATTCGAGCGCGACGTGCGGCGCATTCCGCTTGTTTCATCTCGTCTTCGAGGCGCCGTCGAGCCAGCTCAGCGGTCCGGCGCGCTGTCAACAGAGCGGCTTCAGCCCGAGCAGCTTTCTCTTCCAACTCTCGCTGTACCTGTTCAGGACGGATTTGGTGCCAAGCCAACTGTCGATAAGGGCACGTATCTCGGGTGAATCCCCTCTCTCCGCACCGATAGCATACGACTCTCGGCGGTTTGTCTCGAAGTGGGCATCTCGACATAACATGCGCCGGGTCATCACACAGGTAGCACCCTGGGCGCCAAGGTTTCTCGGTCGGCATAGCGCGGAGCGGCTTCTTGCTCGGATGTTCTGGACGGAGTGACTTTTTGAGGTTAGGCGGGACGACCGGGTGGTCGGGCAAAGCTGAGGCTTGCAATTCTCGATTAGGTGGAGACGTAGGTGACGGTGCCCGTACGGGCGAATGACGAGGCTTTTTGCGAGGCACTACATCTGCCACGAGGGGCTCCACCGGTTCGGTAACGGCCTGGGGGTCGCGAGCCATAGTGAGGTCTATCGGACCAGTTGTCGAAACAGTGCCATCTTCCTCAGAGCCGGACAAGCGAAGTTGCCAAGAGATGTCCGGATCGGGAGGCACACCCCATGTGTCGAGTTGTTCAGCAACCAAGTCTAGCTGCACTGCCCACACTTGGCGCTCAGCGCTGTCAGTCTCGTCGGGAGTCGGCGAGTTTGATCTATTCATTGCCTGCAAGGTCACAACGTGAGCAGATGAGCAACGCACATTCCACCCGTGATATTGACAGTGATTCGCCCAGCATGTGAGAAAGATTAGTTCAAGTAGGAACGGAACAGATTTTACGCACGGCGATATGCACTATTCTCTTGGTAAAAATTATGGCCAGAAGAAACAACAAAAAAAACAACAAAAAAAAATAATGAATGAATATTATTTCCGATAAAAATCACGACACGAAAGAAAGCAAGACAATGTTTTGATTAGAATAATAGACTAGAATAAACACGCGAGAAAAATAACCGATCTACTCAACCGAACACGAGTTTGTCATTGTTTTGACACGATAATAAAGTGAAACTATGCCGAAATTCCTCTTGTCCGTCGACGCGACTTATTTTGCACAATTGGATTATTTTAATGAAACGCACGAGAAAAAAAAAACATAACCGATCGCGTAATCAATCACACACAACATAACCACTATCAACCGGGAACACAATAAAGAGGCTCAAAAAAAACTAGTTGCGAATCACTGTCACTTCCCCCTTCTTCAGTACTCACCACAAGAAAAAGAGCACGTAAAGTGTATCAAATAATTGGCGCAAAACCTCTTTCTGGACTTCTCTACTCACGAGACGACACAGCTCGGGATCTGTTGTACGCGCGAAATGCCGGCAGAGAGTGGGACGCACATGGCGGGCACGAACGTGCTAGCGCGGAGAGCGGGGAGCCGCACGCTACTGCCCTCTCGCGGAGCGCAAGGCGCAACGCAGTATTTTGCTGCAGAAAGCAACAAACTTTTCGCGTTTGCATACGTCATTGGGCGAATTTAATTTACTCAATCAACTCGACTTCTCAATGTATTTCGAGACAAAAAAAATTAATTACCCAAGAAAATGAAATAAAGTCCTATTATAACGAAATGATTAAAATGACTATTCCCAACAGGATGATTCCTTCATGGCTATTTGTTTTTCAAAATAATCGAAGTGATAGGGGAATAACAGCGCGGCAAAAAGGAATTTCGTTAATAATCAATTCAGACGAAACAAAGTCAAGATTTAACGTAGTAATATAGATTGAACTCGATAGACTTATTTTGAACTGTTCACAACAACGCGATTTGATTCCCATATCAACACAAACGTGAACCGAACCGAATTTTAATATTTGAAACTAAAATTAATTGAGAATCAATTTTCTCATTGTTAAACCAGTGGAGATCTAACTCAACCCGAGAAGTGTTTTTCGATTATTTTATTCATTCCAAACAATGTAACGAATCAAAACAACGCAGATCACTGACAACAATTAATTTTAGACCGAGATAGACGAGAGGATCTATTTCCAAGTAATTCTAACTTGATTTCAACTTTTTTTTTTTTTAAATTACCAAAATCATGAATATAAACTAAATTTCGTACTGACGCATATCGAAACGGCATTTCGGGCTAAGTTATCTCGTTTTATAGGCAAAAACGTCAATTCTCTTTTCAACAAGTAAACATACCCTGTCTCTCTCATACCGAGCGGGTCTTTGGTACTATTTGAGACACAAACAAAATAATCATATCGTTTTCCACATTTCTTGACCCCGTTGCAAATACAAGTTAATTTTCTCTGTAAACTTAATTCAACCAAGCCTTTTTCACTGTCGGCTGCCAATTCGAGCTAGTTCGTCGGCCCTCTGATTTCCAAGGTCGTTTGAGTGACCCTTCACTTTAATCCACTCGACCTCTTCGAATGACTCGAGTAATTTTGCGAGTTGCTTGAACTCCTTCTCGTGAACCACATCTTTTCTCGCGGCGTTTTTCCAGCCGTTCTCGCGCCACGCAGGCAAATGTTCGGTCATACATCGCATGACAAAATCGGAATCCGTGTGGATTCGAATGCGCTTGATCTCGGCTTCAATTAGGATTTGTGCAGCCGCTATCACGGCCAAGATCTCGGCTCGATTATTTGTGCATCGAGCGCGTATCGGTCTTGACAAATTTAGAGGACAATCCGGTGCAAAATAAACGCCAATTCCGGCACGAGCTGAACCTCGTCCGTTTCGCAGGCAAGAGCCGTCGGTCCAGACGCTTACAAACCCATTTTCGTCCTCTAAGGGGCCCAACAAGGAATGTGGAGTCTGAGACTCAGCGATATAGGGTTTCAACTGTGAAATGTCGGCTTTTAAAATTTTACCGGTTACCTCGTCTGATATCTCGTACAAATTGGGGGAAAGGACTTTCGAGATGCGGTACGGGCCTATCCATTTGGGAGCTAGTTTCGCAGCAAAATTTTGTAAGGCGGATGAAAGGGCATGGTTTCGCAGTAGCACGGTGTCGCCTACTTGATACTCTTGCGGGCGGTGACGCAAATTATAATATCGGCTTTGTCGCAGGTTCGCATCGGTAATGTTCTGGGATATGAGCGTTCTCAGCTCAGCGATGCGTTGCTGTCTTTCTCGCCATGCGGACGTCTCGCTTATTTCGATCTCGGGTATTTTATCGTTCATCTCTCGCGCACAGCGAGTCGGGATTGGCTCGAAGCCATACAGTAAAAATGCGGGGCTGGTTTTGAGCGTTGAGTGGTATGCGGTATTGTATGCAAACCGAAACTCTGCCATGTACGTGTCCCAGTCTCGGTGGTCATTATCGATAAACGCACAAATCATCGACTTCAGTACGCGATTCACTCGCTCTGTCGGATTCGCAGCGGGGTGGTACGGCGCGGTTGTTCTATGAATGAATCCGGTCACTTGGGAAAATTCGTCCATGGCCGAATTTTTAAACTCGGTCCCATTGTCCGAGAGCAAAATTCGAGGAACTCCATATCGGTTAATTATCATATCGCGCAGCGCTGATACAATCTTTTTGCCGGTTGCTTGTCGGATTGGTAAGGTCTCGATCCATTTTGAGAACAGATCTTGTGCTACCAATAGGTAGCAGTTTCCGTTTTTGCTACGTGGGAACGGTCCCATAATGTCAGTGGCAACTACAACCCAAGG
>JAAMPD010002042.1:0-17756 GCA_025266255.1 Trissolcus basalis | reverse complement strand
GAGTCGATTGCGCATGCGTTTGCGCATATACATAACCTGCACAACCACTGAACGCGTGATGACTCCGTGCGCATGCGCAGTAAGGTGGCAATTGGTCGAACGCCAACAATATTGGTTTGCATGAAGTTCCATAATATCCAATCTTACGCTTCAGCCTTTTAGCTGGCCAGGATGCGGGGCACCCCTATTACCTCTGTGTGGGGGCTCATTGCCCAATTTCTGCACTATTCACCATGTTTTTTCCAGCATCCCCGAAGAGGGCCATCTCCGTGGATTTGTCATGTCCACGGGGTACCCACTTCTATCCTAAAATTTACCACCGGACTATCCGTGACGTGGCCAAGGTCTTGATTGACGTTGACTTTTGTCTTCATTGTTCGCAATTAAAGACAAAATTGCTGTGCCACTTGAAGTGGATGCACAGAAGAGAATTTAGGTGAAACGTATTGAATCAAATGAAAAGAGACGGAAATTTTTCATTCTACACAACCGACCGCCTCAATAACGGGAACATCATCGTCGCGCGGAAACTGAACTTCCGTTATAGAAGGGCCATCAGCTTTGATAATTGCTTGTCTTGCGAAAAATTTTTAACAAAGACAAACATAAGACATCACCGAAAAAGATGTAATCGAAAAGATCGTGAGCCATGCTGCCCTATACGCATCCTAAACAAATTTACCGACTGCCCGATCGAGTTTGGCAATCAGATAACCTCCACATGGACGTCATACATGACATGTACCTCAAAGGCGCAGATGAGTGTGGCTGTGCTAAATTCAAACTTCCAAATGTGGAAAAATTTAAGTCGGATAAATTGGAGAGTCTGCTTATTAATGTCCCCAGCATCTAGACCCTGAAGGTAAAATAGACGTTTTATCTTTGTGTGTATGGTTTTACGACTGTATTTAGTTGAGCAAACAATAATGAATATTGCCGTACTCGTTAAAAATGATTAACAAACAGACAAATCAGAGTTGAGACGATGCCAAGGTGAAGTCATCGAATTACAACTTCGGGAGTATCGTAAAGCTTTTTACGACTCGGAGGAGATTCGGTACGACGCGTCATGGGAAAGATAGACGTGCGCGCAGTTCAAGTGCGCACTGTTACCAGTACTCACAGTTTAACTGCTCACAATCTGAGTGCTCACTGTTTAAGTGCCCACAGTTCCGAGTGCTCACCGTTCAAGTGCGCACAGAGCGACTGCACACAAATTATGCTATAATGCCCACCGGTCGACTGCACACTGTTTAATTGCGCACAGATCGGGTGCACACCGGTCAACTGCACACAAATCGGGTGCACACGGTTGACTGCACACGGTGAGCAGTTGACCGGTGAGCACTCGATCAGTGCTAACGGTGGGCATTAGAGCATAATTTGTGTACAGATAAATTATAACACAATATCAACTCTCTTATTTTAAACATTTTTCAACACAAAAGTGAATACAATCAAGTCTCTGAGGTTAAATACCAGCTTTCAGTGCGGATAACGAAAAGTCATAGCGTTAAAACATAGTACATTGGGAATCTCAAATTAACACTAGAAATATCGTCCGGTCCATTTAGATTACAAAGACTACAATCTTTTGATGAGAGTGTACATTTGTTTTCGTAAAAATTTTGGAACTTAAATTTTACTGGAAGTCGGTTCTGCATTAAACTTGGTTTTATTTTTCTAAAAAAAAAAAAACAAAAATGCCACGGAACTCGGTTTTTGCTGAAACTCAGTTTTCAATAAAACTCGGTTTTGAATGGAACTTGGCCTTTTTCTTCAAAAAAAAAAAAAAAAACATTCCCGAAGATGATGATCAATGAAAGAAACCTTGCCAATGATGATCACCAACGAAATATACCTTCCCTATGATCATCACCACCGAAAAAGACCTCTCCAATGATGGTCACCAACGAGAGAGACCTTCCAAAAACCTTTGAACATTGCAAATTATCCGAAAAAGTGCTCATAAAGGCCGAACTTGCAGACCACGTTGTATAATGGGATTAAATTCCAATCAACAGCCACGCAGGTTTTCCCTATTAGCCGGTAGATAGGGAAAAAAACTTACAGATGAGATAATTCTAACTCCGACAAATTGTAGTTAAGGTCATTGATTTTAAGAATAAAAAATTATTTAAATAACATTTATTTTACGGTGTAATGAATCCAGGCTTCGTACGGTCGTAAAACAACGACTTTATAGTTGTAGAGCGCATTACTAAAACCCGTTCTTATGATAATTGTAAATAAAATTGAAATTTTGTACGAAAATTACGATCAATTACAATCAGATCGTTATTGTTTTAAAATGTGTTATAAAATTATTTAATCGAACAAAATGGTAAACATTAATGAAATGAACATTGTACGGACTAATTTAATACAAAATTAAAGTTGATTGACTGAATGATTTATGATCTAACAATTAATAATGCAAAAACAATTTGGTTTCGTGTGAAGTCTACCTGCTTTGTTGTACAACAAAAATTGAATAACATTTCGTGTTTGTGCGTTTTGATTGCATATCTTAATCGTTTTTTTTTCGTACAGCAACGTAACAATTATGATTTATGTTTTTTTTATACAGAGATAATAGTGGATTTACGAAGAACGAATAAGAGAAAGGATAAGACTTTGCAAACGAACAACAGGGAAAATTAAACATTATAAATTTTTCATGATGAAGAATAAGATTTCAATAAGATAGGAAAACAAAAAGGACATAAAAATAATTAAGAAAATAAAAAATATTGTCAACTATCGCGCGATTGTTTACCTTTAATTACAATTTTTCGAAAATCATTTCTCTTAATTATGACAACAATTATCGCTGTGCAATATTTTGCCTTTTTGAGGCGTAAGTTTACAGCGACTTTTAAATTTGCCGGGCGCGCCTTAGTTGGCGGCGCCACCGTGACGATTTAACCATGCTCGACGCGCTCAGCCGTATCTTAAGTCAGTCTGTCGAGAATCACACGTGCCTACGCTTTAGAGCCCGTCAAGCGCCAAAGAAGAACCGACTCTCGTCGGCAAAACTTAGCCCCGACTCTCGTCGGCAAAACTTAGTCCCGACCCTCGTCGGCGAATGATAGCCCCGACTCTTGTCGGCAATTGATAGTTCCCGACTCTCGTCGGCAGAAAAATTAAAAGTCCCTGATTCTTGTCGGCAACTTGCAAGTCAGACAAATTTTGCGCAGCGCCGATTTTCATCGGGCTGGCAAATTCCCCTTAGGAGACGAGTGAGCAACCCAACTTTATTATTCCTTTTTTTTGAAACCGGTCAACCCGAAATTGAAGAAAAATCCTGTAATTTTTTATTTTGACTTTTTTGAGATTGAAATAATAATTGTGTTCAAAAAATCATACTTTGCTTGTTGTCTTTTTTGCCTAACCCCGATCAGTCGCTCTTCAAAATTGAAGATTTACAGTCCATTAGTTTATTTACTAAAACTATTATTCTTTCTTTTACTACTTCAAAAAAAAATTATTAAAAAATTGCACAGTTCTTGACGAGCCGGATTGGGTGAAGCAAAAACAAGACTGAACTTTTGACGAAATTCAATCTCAAAAAATCATTTGTTTAATACAAAAACGGAACTCATTATAAATACGGCAAAAAACGTGGCCACGCGTAACGTAAACAAACACGGTTAGTGTTCACAGTTTTTGTTCGCCATCAAAAAAGGAAGATGAAATGAAGTGCTCAAAACTCAAACGAAATAATAGTGTACAATTCAAAGTGAAAATACGAGATTGTTGGCACGCGAGTCTGTTGTTTCCTTTTTTGAATGAAAAAAAGGTGCTCAACGAAGAACGAAGGCAGTGGTTCTCAACCCTGATAATCAACGTGAAGGCAATTAGAGGGCAACCCAGCCGCAGTGGTTCTCAACCCATCGGACCCAACCAAGCAATTTTCAGAGGAGGATCCTGACGCAGCGGTTTTCGACGCAACCACCCCATACAGCGGCGCTCAACCAGGATCGGTTGCAGCGGTCCTCAACCTTGCGACAAAACAAGAAGTGTTCGGACTGCGGATCCAACGCAGTGGTTCTCAACTTAGAACCAAAATTCAAGTGTCAGCACAGGAGCGTGCAACAAAACATTTTAAAAGCAAAAACAAAAGGCGTGTTCTAACACGATCTAAACAATCAAGCGAGCAAACTTCGTGCAACTGACGACTCTAGTCTCAGCTCACGCAAACCAAAGGGCAACTGTAACCTCGACCGAGCCACCAGAGGGCGACTGCAACCTCGACCAATATCAACAGAGGGCGACCGTAACCTCGACCGAGCCAACAAAGAGCGACTGCAACCTCACTCAAGCAAAATCGCGAGAGCAACTGCATCGCGTAAACGAATCAAACACTACGAGGGACTGTGAAACAATACGACTCCTCACAAAAGAAAGGCAAAAAGGAGCTACATGCCTCCGAAATCACCACAGATCAGTCTAGACGAATCATTTCGAAAGGCGGACAACATGACACAGATAAAAACCCTGATCAAAAACATCCGCATGGCGGCGAGGAACATAAGAGAGGGGGAAGGTTTTGTACGGACAGTACAAAACATCACATTTGAAGTTCTCCAAGACAGGATACATCATTTTCAAACGCAAGTTGATAAGGCGCAGTCGATATACGCGCATTTAGATATCATCGCCACAAATGAACACCGGAAGGAACTTACCTTCTTCACGAGCAAAGAATGGAACACTTTCGATGAAGATGCTGACAGAATTGAGCTCTGGCTCATGGAACAGCTCAACACTCGCAGTGAAGCAAGAAGACGCGAAAACATAGAAATGAGACGTTAACAAGAGGGCGCTCCAGTGAGAGAAACTACAAGGGAATTCCTTTGTCTTCCCAAGATGGATTTACCAAGTTTTGATCGTACATTTGAAGCGTGGCAACCCTTCCACGACTTTTTCAAAGCAACAGTAGCAGACCACCCGACACTTTCGGATGGAACAAAGATGCAGTATCTTAAGGTAGCCCTTAAGGGTGAAGCAGCCACTCTCTTGAGTGCACTGCCAATCACTGACGCAAACTATAACCTCGCTTGGAACAAACTGAGAGAACGATACGAGAACAAGCGAGCGCAGATCCCGCATCATCTCTACCAAATAACAAATCTGCAAGCGGAGGGACAAGAGAGTTTGCCCAAACTGCGCTCAATCAAAGACACACTAAACTTGTCCATTGAATCACTTGAACTGCTGCAAGTTTTAATTGGCAACTAAGACCCAGTATTAATTTATATTGTAGTACAAAAGTTCAGCAAGGAGTTGAAAAAGGAATGGGAGAAGTCATTGGCTGGGAGCAACGACTATCCCACTTTACAAGTTTTCAATGATTTTTTGAAGTTACAGATTAGAATATTAGAAAACTTAGAGAGAGACAGCCAAGCGAGCGCTAGCTCTGATTCTCTCGTGAAAAAGAAAGCAGTACACAATACATTAGTCAAACCTACTGCAACAGCTTGTGGATATTGTGGCCAGCCGCACTACATATTCCCCTGTGATGAATTTCTAGCCTTGAACTTAAACGAAAGGTATAAAGCCCAGCGAGCGGCAGGCCTTTGCGCTAATTGTTTATACAAGGATCACAAAACAAAGGAGTGTCGCAGCAAGGAAAGCTGTCGATCATGCGACCAGCGACACCATTCTCTTTTGCATTACGACCGGAAATCAGTCGATGCAACTAAACGCAACGACCCGTCCAAAACGAGGATAAAAATAAAGAAGAAACAAGCTCACCTCGTCAAAACAGAAGAGGACGAAACTACGGAGTCCTCCGACGACACTGAAGACTCGGAAAAAGAAAGGAACGACATGAAGGATAAAACGATGAACCATGTTACAGAAGCCGATGTCATAAAACCACACAAGGAGGTTTTACTTGCTACTGCTCTCATTCGCGTACACTCTGTGCATGGACAGAGCGCGGTAGTAAGAGCCTTGTTCGACTCAGGAGCAACATCCTCATTCGTGAGTGAGTCCTTGGTACAGACTTTGAGACTACCCAGTCAAGGAGTGAAAGTCAAATTAAGCGGAATTAGAGGAACACCAGCTGGCTTCATAAAGGCCTCTACAAGTTTCCAATTCTCTTCCATTCACGACAGCTCTCGCTGCTTTAACCTACAAGCCTACGTGTTACAACACATTACGAACTACAAACCCCGGAAGTTCTGTCCTCAACGTTTTGAAGAGTTGAGCAACATTGCACTTGCAGATCCAGAGCCGGGTTCCAATCTCAGAATTAAAGTTCTTCTCGGAACTGATTTTCTAGGTAAAATTATGATGGGAGGATTTATACAGTTGAGAGATAGCAAGGTGACGGCACAAGCAACGCGACTTGAATGGATTCTTTCTGGACCTGAAGATGAAGTGCACGTGTCACACAGCATCGTAGTACATCAAGCCTCAACGAAACTAACGGACATTTCACAAAAATTCTGGGCAATGGACAATTTTGATTTTCCGGATCAAAAACCAGTGTCCGAAGAAGATCAAAAGTGTTGAAGATCGTTTTTGTACCACAACCACTCGCGACAGAGAAATGCGATACCGTGTCCGTCTACCATTCAAGTCCGAGGACGCCAAGAAGACGTTGGTAGAGACGCAAAGCATCGCAATCACCTTTTGGCGCAGCACGTTTAAGCGACTAAATAAACAACCCGCGCTCCAAAAACAGTACAACGACTTCATGAGAGAATACGAAGAGCTCGGACACATGAGGAAAATATCCAAGGACGATGAGGATTTGAACGACCATGTATTTATACCTCATCATGGCGTATCTCGAGAGGAAAGCTTGACCACGAAGTTACGTGTCGTCTTCAATGCTTCGCGACCAACCAAAAGTGGAGTCACTCTGAACGTGGTCTTATGTGCTGGGCCCAAACTCCAGAATGACATCTCCGACGTTGTCACCAATTGGCGACGACATCCATTCGTACTCAAAGCGGACATGCCAAAAATGTTCAGACAAATCCTCATCTATCCTGACGATCAGAGGTACCAGTGCATCGTTCATTCGGATGCTACCAACAACGAGATTTACAAACTGCTGACCGTAACTTATGGAACAAGGCCAGCTCCTTAGTTATCAAACAGGGTGATAAAAGAGTTGGTGAAACAACATAGGAAAGAATTTCCTCTAGCAGTTAAACCCCTTGACAAATGCATGTATGTAGACGATACTCTCCTTGGAGCAAACACAAAAAAGAAGGCGATCGAACAAAGGCAGCAAGTGAACAAACTTCTGCAAAGAGGATGCCTTGAGTTACGAAAATGGTCCGCAAATCACGAGGATTTACTTCCTCCGTCTGAAGCCAACTCATCGGAATTTTACATCGAGTCTACAGGCGAAGAGAATAAGTCGGTACTTGGATGAGCTTGGTCCCCTCAGAAGGATCATTTTTCCATCAAAGTAAAACCAGTCGAGCGGTCACACATCACCAAAAGAAGCATCTTATCGGACACAGCGCGCTTGTACGATCCTTTCGGATGGCTCGCGCCCTTTGTCATTCGTGCCAAACCCGAGATGCAATCTCTCTGGCTCGCACAGGTCGATTGGGACGATGTGAACTTACCAGACGAAGTGCTAAAAAGTTGGCAAGCTATTTGTCATGAAATACCTCAATTGGAAGCGGTCTCTATTCCGCGGTTCGTGGGCCGAGGCAATGGAACGGGTGTAGTTGGTTTAATCGGATTTTCTGACGCATGAAAGCGAGCATATGCGGCAGCCGTGTACCTTCTTGTGGAATTCGACACAGGCGAGACCAAGTGCAACTTGGTACAGGCAAAGAGTAAAGTCGCGCCTATAAAGACAGTCTCCATCCCTCGATTGAAATTATGCGGTGCCGTTTTGTTGACAAGACTATTGAAACGACTACAAGGCACTTGGCCAGATCACGTCGACCAGACTTGTTGCTACACAGACTCTCGAATAGTCTTGACCTGGCTCGCAAAGCACGCCTCTAGCTGGCACACGTTCGTAGCTAACCGAGTCAGCTACATTCAAACTACTTCACCTGGAGTTCCATAGCGCCATGTACCAGGCTCAGCAAACCCAGCGGACTTGCCCTCGAGAGGACTTCCAACCCGGGACCTGGTAACCTCTGAACTTCGGTGGCACGGACCAGATGTACGAAAACTTCAGAAATAAGAACCGACTGCCGAAGAGCTGTTGAATGAGAGAACAGAAGTAGCACGAGAGGCATGCCACCTCATTTGTGCGAATAAGGGCGTAGTCTCAACACTGCCCGCCTATATCTCTTATTTTTGTCGTGGCCAAGACTGATGAGAAACCTTAAAAACCTTAGGCCATGCGACTGGGGAGTTGCCATCGTTGACGAGGTCAAACCTGGAAGAGACAATTTCGTCAGGAAAGTCACAGTTCGAACCAAAACTTCTAAGCTTGTTTGCCCTCTCACCCGGCTTTGCAAGCTACTCGTAGACGAACCTGAATCATAATTGCTTGTCACATTTTCACCCTCTGCATTATAAAATATGATTTGTTTATTTATGTTTTAATTTTTTGATTGACACTTTCACCTATCTTATTGCTCACTTATCTCGCTTCCATTATTTTTTGATGTATTTTTGCTTGCTGATAGATGACATGGTGTTTCTTCCTTATCCTCATAGTTATCACCCCATCACTCATACACACCATCCTTACAGGTATGAATGAGAGTCAACATTTCCTGGACGTCATCAATTACGTAGTATTCCACTCCGAAGATGAAGGATCTAGCGACCCAATCGACGCGCTCCATGCACACTGGCCAGGCTTGTACATGTCAGGCGGAACACCAGAACGTCAAACATCATCGGAGCCACACGGTTGTGTGGGGCCTCACGTTGATGACGCTGCCAGCACATCATCGGTTGAATCGTCATACACTTCACCGTATCCGCCTCCCAGTGTTTTTGAGACAGAGATTGGAGAAATCGTGCCAATTGCCAAAATCACATCACCAACTAGAGAGAACAACATGATATGGCCTCCTTTACCCTTGCGGCGGGCTCGCTCAAACACTCCAGCACCACAATTCAGACACGTGGAATTGCCATTTTTGATTGCCAGCACCTCTAGGAGCGAAACTCCAGCTTACTTCAGCTCTAGCTCAGACAAGGGAAAAAGGAAACCCCATAACTTTCGCTCGCTTCTTCTGTGAAACCCAGAGCAGATGTTACAATTCCACCAATTCCCGATACCCCAGCCAGTCCAACTTCAGGTGACGAGGGAGAGGGATTCACTAAATTTGAGAAAGAGGTAATCACTTACATTATCAATTCCAAGGACGACGACACTGGGAAAAGGACGTACCCTAAGCCCCCATTGAAGCTTACACTGAACAGGAAGCTACCCCAAACGTTTGTAGTTATGCCCCCTCGTCCGCCACCACCATCTGATCCATTTTTGAGGGGACAACTATCTAAGTTCTACGTGACCATTCCCTTTGGGATGTTCAAGCGGAAGCGCTATCTACACCGTTGGAAATAGCAAAGTTTTAACAGGTCTGGAAAACTCTGTCTCACCATGCAGAGGAAACACATCCTCTACGCAGATCTCGAGCTGAAACGCTACGACAAGGAACTGGCTCCCCACGACCCTAGATACCGGAAAGTTCATACTAGGGACACCGAGTCATCTTCCTCACGAGAAGAATCTCCTGAATGTGACCACTGGTTCGATTACCCCGTCGTCGCCGGTCGCCACCTCATGAGAACCCTCGCTCTCGCGACTCTCACTCAGAGGAAAGAGATCGCTCGCCGAAGCGTTACCGATCTCCGAGAAGAGAAGAGAGACATCGCCAATATTCTCACTACCGGGACAGAAATCGCTCTCATAGTCGACATCACCGGCGCCATTAACTTACACCTCTCCCCCCTCGCGGAGTTTCAGTGGTATTGAACGGTCTCTAGCCCGTTCAAGGGGGGCGGTGTGCAATATTCCGACTTTTTGAGGCGTAAGTTTCCGGCGACCTTCGAATTTGCCGGGCGCGCATTAGTTGGCGGCGCCACCGTGACGATTTAACCATGCTCAATGCGCTCAGCCGTATCTCAAGTCAGTCTGTCGAGAACCACACGTGCCTACGCTACAGAGCCCGTCAAGCGCAAGAGAAGAACCGACTCTCGTCGGCAAAACTTAGCCCCAACTCTCATCGGCATAAAAATAAAAATTCCCCGATTCTCGTCGGTAACTTGTAAGTCAGACAAATTTTGCGCAGCGCCGATTCTGATCGGGCTGGCAAATTCCCCTTAGAAGACGAGTGAGCAACCCAACTTTATTATTCTTTTTTTTAAACCGGTCAAACTGAAATTAAAGAAAAATCCTGTAATTTTTTAATTTTACTTTTTTGAGATTGAAATAATGATGGTGTTCAAAAAATCATACTACGCTTCTTGTCTTTTTTTGCTTAACCCCGATCAGTCGCCCTTCAAAATTGAAGATTTACAGTCAATTTGTTTATTTACTAAAACTATTATTCTTTCTTTTACTACGTCAGAATAAAAATTATCAAAAAATTGCACAATTGCAGTAAAAATTTCTCAATGTGTTGCTTGTTTTCGTCATAGACGCCTGACACAAATCGCATTGACTGTAATATTAATATAAAAATATTGTTAGAAACATAATTATTGTATGTTTGCATGTACCTTAGAACTTGTTTCTATTGACTGAACATCAATAACGATTTCGTGTGAAATAATATTTAAAATGAAAAAATCAATCAGACTATTGGATAATGTAGATCCGAGTTTTGCTGTCTCAATGTGCGCTTATAATATTGCACGTCGTCGTCTATAGTGATAATCGGGATTGCTCTTTGGGGAGAATAATCGTCGTCATCAAAAATGTCAATGACTAGGATGATTCTGTTTGCAACCGGCACCGCGTTCATCTCCCAATGAGATTTGTCTGTGATGATCTCTTCTTCGATCGCTCTCTCCGGGTCATCGACAACTCTGTTGACGTTTTCATTCGTGACATATTTGACCTAAACTAATTATTGTAGAAAAAGTATAATATTACTTAATCACCGAGGCAAGTTGGTGTGGCGGTAACGCGTTCAGGTTGTGTTCGGGAGGTCGGGGGTTCGAATCCCCCTCGGCCGACCACTTGGAAATAGTGTTTTAGTTTATTCGACGTCATGTAATGTGTCCAAAAACTAATTGTTAAACTATGTCCTGCTAAAAATTATGTGTGACGTCTAGGGCCGGATTCCCTCTGATACCAAAAATTGGTCAGACAGTTGTCAAGGGATTTTGATATTACTTAATCTTTTCTCTTAAAAAATTCTGATATCATTGAAAGTAAGGCTTTACATTTTCATAGTTCTACACCCCGCACATAAATTAACGATCCACCAAAAATATAAAAAAAGCCAATTTCCAATCAGTCATAACTTTGACAATATCAATTGAAAAAACTTATCTTTCTTTCTCAATTGAAGCTTGATATGCCTGCTACAAAAATCATTAAACAAAAATTTTTTTTACCGTTAACAGATGGCGCTGTCGGCGAATGTTCCAAAATAAACTTCTGCTTTAAAAATTGTTAGACTTCAATTTAATGTAGCAACTTTGTGCGCTCTAGTTTAGTATGTTTTCTCTACATATTCATGAACTTCAGACTTTTTTCAAACGATTCGAAAGAAAAACTTAAATACATTGACAATGACTTCCGGTTTCACGGATGACTTCCTGTTTCACGTACGTACAGACGATATACATTGAATTTTTGTCCATCTAATTCAGTTGAATTTGCCGTATGGAATCGTATAGAAAATAATTGTTGCATGAACAATTTGTTATTTGTCTCGCCCAACTGATATGCAACAACTTTTTATGCGCGAATTCATGCCTAATTTGAGGCAAAACGGAAAAACCTTCTAACGCGCAACCGTATAACCAACAAATTGACACTCAACTCATTTCGGCGATTTGAGCTTCTCTGTTACAGACAAACTGCTCTATGACACCCAGATGTCTGTAGTAAGCACAAACATACTAAAGGCAACTATTCTGAGCGTCAATTTAGACAGAAATAAATTGCTTAATTATGGGAAATCTTTGGAACAACAATTGCTGAGAGGAGGCCCCCGGTACGCACCTGCACTCTACACCGCTTGACTAGAAACTATAGCTGAACACAACTATTTGGCTGCCGTACTTTGGGCTGTGCTCATATTCACACTGACCTCCGCACGCTCCTAAATTGCCCCACTGCTGACCACATACAGCCAACTTTACTCACACCTGTCAAAACGCCAGCCTTGTCTACAAGCGGTGAGACACAACTGTGAGAACCACGACTGAATGATTGTTTTACAGCTATCAACAACCATAACCAGCTCGACACGATGGACGACGACAGAGACCAACACACACCGCAACACAACTCAGAAAATGCACAATTTTTCTCGCCCCTAGCTAACTCACCAATACCGCCGCGAAAAGGCCGCTCAACGCTCAAAGAGAAACTGCTCAATGAAGGTATGACAAGCTCCAAAAATCACGCATCCCTGGACAACCTCAACAGCCAACTTTTAGACGTGATGAACCAACTTGCCACGCGTGACAAAGAATGGACAGAATATAAAAGCCAGACAGATGCACGAATTACCAAAATTGTAACCTACATGCTCCAAGATAAATAGTACGCGGACCAAGCGATAGAGACTCGCCTCAACAACCTTGAGACAAAAAGCGAAGCGTAGGGCTCCGCACAGCTCGTGAGTGGCGCCAGCGAAAAATCAGACCTATGCTGCAAGTGGATGTCCCGTGAATATAGAGAGTCAAACAGAGACAACCTGATCATCAAAGGCCTTAACGCTAGTGGCAACGACTACAAGAAGCTTGTCGAAAATTTCATGAGCCATTTTTTCGGTTTGGAAAACGTAATGAAGTCAGTGAGACGAATCTCTAGACCAAAGTCGCGCCTCACACTCGTCGTTCAGCTCGAGTCTGCGGACATAAAGAGAAACATCATGACCGAGAAAAAAACGAAATTGACTGGCTCGCGCATCACGGTCGAGGACGACCTCCCTCTGTTTGAACGCAAAATGAGATCATACCTCAGGAATGTAGTTCGGCTCGCATGTTAAGCGGGAAAACAAACACGACTTGCCGGCAAGAAATGTATGATTAACAACGAATGGTTTATGTGGGATGAACGATCAAATGCTCTCAAAAAGTGCTCACCTAAGTGTAAACTAACGTTCTGGAACGCGCACGGAGTGTCAAACATCTCGGATCTCCAACACCTCTCAACAGCACTGGCCACTGGCGTAGTTGAAACCTGATCACCCAGCGAGCCGAGAGTACCATCCCAGTGGACAAACCACGTGAAACACTATGCTTCTGCAATGAGAGAGAAAAGCACGGGCCGCGCGAGCGGTGGTCTGCTCTTGCTGTGTTCCCCCAGTACGGAAGTGGAGGTTCTCGAGTGCACGAATGCCTGGCTTTTTGCTCACGATCACCGAAACAATATTGACCTGGTGGTGGGAACGGTATATTTCAGGTCAACCTATAATATCCTCGTCTTCTTGGAGTCCCTACAACAAACTTTGTTAGACATCCGCGATAAATATCCACAGGCACTAGTGATCATTGGTGGAGACTTCAACGCTCGAGTTGGAGAACTTGGGACGCTTGATCCCGAGCTCCTCCCAAACTCAAATTCACAAGCTACACGAAACTCGAACGATGGGAACCAGACTCGACGCGGCGTTGAACTCAATAACTTCATAGAAGCCAATGGCTCTGCTTGTTAAATGGCCGCACACTCAATGACACTCCTGCGAACTACACGTTCTGCGGCCCTCAAGGAAATAGCGTGATTGATCTAGTATGGGTCGATTACCTGCACCTTCACCTGGTCAGCACACTGTCTGTCGAGCACATCTCCAGCACATCGGACCACCACCCAGTGACACTCACGCTATCAGGCACTCAACTTGGCGCAGACGTACCCGAAGCCCTTAACCATACCAGCACACCGAGGTACAAGTGGTGCCCAACGAAACAAGATGACTACATACACCGACTCTCAAAAAATACGATGCAGCCCATGAACATCCAAACCGCAAACGAGCTCCACGAATGTGTTCTGACTGCCATTCGTGACGCGTGTGACGCGACAGGTATGACCGTGAGATCAACAGCCAACTTCAAGCGACACAACAAACCGTGGTTTAATTCCCAATGTACACGGGCTAAAATCGATTTGAAAATTGCGCTGAAAACTTGCAAAAATGTGAATTTTGAACCGGTTTCTGAAAACCTCTATCTACTTTGTAAAAAAAAATACGTACTGCTCCTGAAAAAAAAGATGAATATTATGATGAAAATAAAAAAACTTTTGCAAATACAACAAATACACGCGAATTTTAAAAACTTCCTAGAAAATACAGCTCAAAACAACCACTTTGTAACCCAATTTATAAAGTAACATGGGAAAACTTTTTTAGAAGCCAATATACGCCGAGAATGATTATTGATGAGCAATATTACTTCGGAATTTTTGATCGCGAGCTAGACAGCCCTGTTACTCTTGCGGAACTAAACAAAGCACTGAAAGAAGCCAAATCCGGCAAAGCACCAGGCGTAGACGGAATAAACGCAGATTTTCATAAAAACATGCCGGCTTTTTGGCAAGCTAAAATTTTATCTCTTTTCAATAACATTCTTGAATATGAACAAATGCCTGATGCCTGGTCTGAAATACTTCTCTTATTGTTTCATAAAAAAGGAAACCGGAACAACCCTTTTAACTACAGAAGAATTGCATTATGCAACAATTTAATGGAAATTTTCACTCAAGTTTGACAGCTTCGATTGAAAAAATGGTGTGAAGATCGGAAAATCTTTGGCAAAATACAAAACGGATTTCGTTCAAGTAGAAGTTGTGTAGAAAACATTTTTATTTTGCAATCCACTTTACATTCTCGTCTCCGTCTCAATGAAGCACGAGCCTTTGCTATTTTTATTGATTTCAAACTAGCCTTCGACTCCGTTTCGCATAACTTAATGTGCATGAGAAAATGACTCTGAACCATATAAAATGTTGGGTTATATCATAATATTCGAGATTTATATTACCAAAATTAATAAACTATATTTATTTTCAAATGAATATCATTTCAACGAAAAAGTTAACTAAAACTCATTAATCATGATAAATAAATGATATTTATGCACATTAATTTTGTATTATAACTATGAAAAGTGTTGTTGTTTGTAACTTGGAGACTGGGCGATTCCAGTAAACAGCGCACACTCCAGTGCACCCATCATTGTTTACGGTATTTTTTTTATGTTTTACGTGGCAAAATATAAAAAATGGATGCTCAAATGAAAGATAAAGTGTGACGAAAGGAATATATGAATAGTTTCATGCATGATTATAATTTCTTCTAGCTTTTTTGAACCGATAAACATTACGCGTGTACTCAGTACACGGCGCGCGCAACGTAAGGTTAAACTATTTGGGGTTGACTGATCTATGACAATGCATCAATTTCACTATATCACTAATGAAAAAAATAAAATCATGCTTTGTCTACAAGACCGAGAAAAAGCCGTTAAGAATAGCAGACGAGGCTGTACTTGCGCGCAGGTGCAATCGACGCAACGTGGGAGTAGTTAACTTTTACCACTGTGGTACGAAATCAGCTCAACGGTAGGCCGAAATTGTCACCACGCGTTGAGGGAAAAAAAGTCAACTACGCTGACTTATAATTGTTACCACGCGTGGCACCGATCCATCAGATTTTTTCGTGTGTAGCGGAATTGCCATAGACAAGTACTTTTTTTATATAGCGATATTCAGTGAAAATATGACACTATTGTAACATCTAATTTATGATTAACTTGAAACACCGCGAGAACAAATCAGTCCATATGATATCATTTTCTTAGAAATAGAAAGAGGGGAGAAAAACAAATGAAACCAAGTCCGAATCCGGGAGATTTATTTTATTTAAACATAAAAACATACTAATGGTGATACAGCATGTTACAAGCTCTAAGAAAAAGCGAAGGCCTGGTTGCACTTAAACAAAACACCACTTCGGCACAGCTTAACTTCGCGACAATATCAGGAGACGCGGTAGTGTCTCTGGCCGAGTACGAAAAAAAGAGTGGCACTACTGCCGTGTATACTTTTCCGGAGACAACGATAAGCGATTTTCAGCCTATCAAAACTCATATAAGGAACATTCCCAGCAGGTAAATGGTGTGCTCTCTGGAAACGTGCCGCGGAGCTGACTAAAAAAAAAAATTTTTTGACACTTGCGCAGTGACATCTGCGCAGTGACACTTGAGCAGTGACACTTGCACAGTGACACTCGAGCAGTGACACTTGCACAGTGACATCTGCGCAGTGACACTTGAGCAGTGACACTTGCGCAGTGACATCAGCGCAGTGACATCAGCGCAGTGACACTTGCGCAATCAGACCTGCGCAGTGACACCTGCGCCGTGACACTTGAGCAGTGACACTTGCGCAGTCAGACTTGCTCAGTGACAGCTGCGCAGTATTACTTTTTTATTTTTTACCACATTTTATGATTCGGAAAATACTTTTGCGGATATGGCGACCCGCTGCACAAAATATGAAAAGTGTTTATATTCATATTATCATAATCGTTGTTTTTGTGCATATATTATTGTTGGCGATTTGATCAGGACGGTGCAACGAAAAAAAATTCGAAACAATTGTAATTGCTAATATTATGAGTTTTTGAATAATAGCGGTCGAGATTTGATGACGGGTCTGAATCTTATTTAAAATCTCACAACATTCCACTAATGGATTTGTGTGTTTGTTTAGAATTACCGTTTTGATAAATGCACTTGGTTGTTTGCAAATTTTTAAATGTTCAAATCAGTTGAGGTCAACTCAACTAAAGTATATAAAGAGACCGTCCTGTTCAAGAATTGTGTGTAACATTAAATTTGGATACGATTTGCTCGATCGCGTTTATTCTAAACCGATTAGTGCGAAAATAGCGAAATAATTATCGTAGCAATAAGTGATTTTATCGTTTAATGAGTTGGTTGTGTGAGTCGTTGCTGATCTCAAGTTTTCGTTCCTGGTTGCAATCACGGCGAGATTTCTGCGTTCGGCTTCGATTCGACGAAAATTGGTGAGTTCGTTCCATTTTTGCCGAATTCTGGAAAGCAACATTTTTACTCGAAGGCATACTGGTCGTATGCAATAAAATCATAATTTTTGCCAACTTCAAGTTAGATGCGATTTCATGGTTTCAAATGAATTGTATCTGTGGAGCGTCCTTATACCAAGTTTCATTGATAATCGAACCGATTTGCGAAACTTATTTTATTCCGAAATTTCAAATTATTCCTCAATCTTCAAATCAATTAAATAGCTTATTTGCAAACAATTATTTCGTATCTGTTAACTTTTGAATGCAGTTGTTTTGTTCTGGATACCAATTCAAATTCATATGCAGTGTCTGCACTAATACAAGATATTTTCCGTTTGAATAAAACTTAGCATTCAATTTCCCCCATCTTGGATTTGAGTATTGAACTCATATATTGATAAAATTGACCTTTTATGCAATCTTAGTGACAGCGGTCAATTGTCATTTCAATTTAAACCGAACAGCGTCTGTTCATAACTGTCAAGATCACTTTCATTCAAATTTCAAGCGTTGCTTAATTCGAGTGTTTATTTTGCTTTCCAGCCGTATATCTATATATGAGCGCAA
>JAAMPD010002041.1:0-17764 GCA_025266255.1 Trissolcus basalis | reverse complement strand
GGCGTTTCAAATAAAGTTGAACAAAAATGTTGTTTTGTCATTTTTATTTGTCACTTAATATTTATATTAAAAAAATAGACCAGTCACAAATGAAAAGTCTTTGATACAAATAAGTAAATCTTAATAACGATAGTTATTAGAAATTACCAGTCAAATAATGTAGAATGAAAAAATATCCATCTCGTAACAGATGACTTGAAATTATATGATTTCAACTGATTAATGCAAGAAATTGAAATTCATGAATGTCTTTTTTCTAAGGTTCCACCAATCTTCCTGAAAATAAAATGGTATTAAGTGCTTTTTCAATCACGAAGAAAATAAAAGGCCGATTGACTTTGACGAGTATCGGAGCTGGAGCCATGAATGGTACCACTGTTATTCCTATAACAATTTTTTAAACAATTATTAACAATTAAATAAACTGAAATAATCAAGTAAATAAATAAACACATAAGAATCCACTTGAACAAGACAAATTAATCGATAATTAATTGATAGGTAATAAATTAATTGATCGAATATTTTTTCAGTAAATTACCTGTCACAGCGGCTGCTTCGGTGCCGTCTTCATTAATATCAATTTTCGCATTCTGGATAACTTCGTTGACAAAATTATCTGATTCCGGTAAAGCTCCTGTTAAATTTGCTCGAAGGCTAAATAAGTCATTAATGCCAACCTTTAATGAAAAAGTACAATCTTCAGTAATTGAGTCAATAAATTTCATGTTAATATTTAATAATTAATAAAAAACGAATTAAGAAACCTTATTCAGTGCTGGTTTAAGTTTGAATTTACTCTCGATGCTGAATTTCGGTAAGTGTAATTCAATGTCTTCATATTTAAGATTTTTTAAGAGTAATGAGATCGGAGTGTAGGATATATCCCGAGACAAATTTTCTACACCTTCTTTTCCTTCTTGATTAGGAAGCATTAGAAGCAGAGAAAACATTTCGTCCTAAAAATAAATAAACTGTTAATTTTTATAAAAAGACCTTTAAAATTAAAAAAAAAATAAAGAATTTTTAATGTTGATTTTTTTATATTTCAGTTGTAACAAACAGAAATGTTACATATTTTGTTGTTGACTGTTTTCTTCGTTTGAGATTAAAAATAAGATGGAAAAGAATTACAATGCAACGTTCTACAGTTTCTTTCAAGATGGATGTTAAATTACCGCGTAAGGAATTTCAAGAACTTGGGCGTCCAAGGCCGACACTCGGGCATATTTGTAGGTATCAAAATTCTCCATCATGGGTACAGTTTTGCACTCATCGTCAAAGGTTTTGAAACAACTGTTTTTCGTGCGGCTTTGAACGAACGACTTCTTCCATTGACTCTTGAAATGAATGGCAGATGTTATGAGGATTCTGGTTTCCGGATCTAAACTTCCTGAAATAAGACATTCGTCTCACTAAATTACAGTTTCCTCTTTTCGTACATCTGTGATTCAAATGATTCACTGCAAAATCTCCCAATTTTAATTTACATTTTATACTTAGTTTCAATTATTTTCTTAATTTCAGTTTTTTAACCGTTAGAAATCTTACCATTATCAATAAGAGTCTGAATGAAATTGTCTGTTTTGTTCTGTACCCAGTTGTTAATTTGACTGACAGCATCATTGGTATTTTTAAAATTCACAGGACTGATATCTCCTCCATAATAGTTCTTCAATGCTTCTTGATACTTTTCAGATATCTTAGCATCTTTAGAAGTCCAAATTTGTGAGGCCATATACAAACGCACGTGTTGACTCTTGTTCTAATGAAACAAACCAAAATTTACATATAAAACAATCAATTCCAAGTCACAAAAGAAACGAGAAAGTTAAAGTAATAAATGATATGCGATTGCCTTGAAAATTGCTAAATGCTCATGAGCCATTTCTCGGATGTCTGACACATTCGTGGGCAAACGGAGGGCTGAAATTAATTCTTTCTGCGTTTTGCCAACTGCTCCTTCGACGAGCTGCATCAAAGCTTGTTTGACATTCGTAGGAGAAAATATTAAATTGCCTTCGTACTCTTCGAATAATTTCTATGAAAAGGGACGAAATTAAAAATTGATTGAGAATATATTCTCTTTGAGAATAAAAAATGGAACTGAAAAACTTGTCGTACTTGTCCGATTTCAAAGTTGAAAAAATTGAGACGATCTTGCGCTTTCACTCCGACATTATCAACACCTAAAGTTGAGAAAAACAAATAAATTAATTCATAAAAATAAAATTTCACTCTTGTGGATACTATTGGTGATTTAATTGATAAAAATGAAAAGTTTAAGAAATTACCATTCTGACCTAGGTTAACAAAATTGATTTGGTTATTATCATTGTTGCTGATATTATTATTGGTATCAGTGTTACTCATGTTATTATTACTATTATGAGCAGACTGCGGCGGTTGTGGCTGTTCCGTCACAGTTCCAGACACGACTCCTTCTTTAGGATTGTTTACTTTTCCCATGTACAGGATCGTTGAGGTGGACTCATCCTCGATATAAAACATAAACGAGTGTGTTGCGTAGAATGACATACCAGAATTTTTGTTGCCTATCTCAATTTCTGCAGAGGTACAAAATAGATTGATTAAAAACAAGAAATAAAACAAACAATCAAATCAAATACAAGCTAAAGATTTTGAATTGTATAAAATAATTTTGTTCGGCCAAATATTGTTTAATTCGTTTATTTAATTTGTACCGGTAGTGGCAAAAGCTGAGGTTCCTTCTTCATTCACCTCGATTCCTGCTTTGTGAATTACATCAGACACGTATAAATTATTCGTCATGTTCTCATTCAGAACAAATCCAGATAAAGTTGCTCTGTTTGTGAAAACTTCGTTAATCCCATCTACAAAATCAAAACCGTAATAAAAAGTTTTATAAAGTGTGCAACAATTAATTCATTTACATAATCAGTAATTACAATTGATTAAAAAAAAATACAATATTTGTTCAAAAAATAATGTTCAACCTCACGAAGAGCCGGTTCCAAATGACTTGCAGCCTGGAATTTGAATTTCGGTATTTTCACATCTACAGGAAGTTTTTCCATATGCCAAATCGTGCGGCTCATCAATGCTGGATTGATTTGTTCGATCATGCGATCGAGACCGTCTGGAGAGTCCGGCAAAACGAGATACATCGCATATTTTGCTCCCTAAAAAGTACAGAAAATTGTAAAATAAATATTTTTCTCATTTAATTTCGTTCGAAAACTGTGCCCTGTGAAAAAAATGCTCGCCTTATAAGGTATTCGAAGAATTTTTGCGGCCAATTTTCGTGAGTGATAGAAATAAAAGAAGCTGTCAGCTTGCATATAATCAACGGTGACATTAGATGGTGATCCGGTGATAAAATTTCCACGCACGGTATTGTCTTTAGAAAAAGGATAATTTTTCCATGTTCCTTTAAAGAACAGAGCGCTAGTGATCATGAGGACAGAATCTTTTAGCCTGTTTTCTATAAACATAAAATGTTCTAAGATTATTCAAGATCTTTAATATAAATTAACATTGCTTCAGATGTTTTAACACTTGAACGATGGAGATAGATATTCACACACATGAAAAATAGGAATTTCATGACTTCATTGTAATTAAACAATGTGATTGTGTAACAATTGAATTCATTGTAATTATACAATGTGATTATGTAATTAAACTTATTGTAATAAATACAACGACCTTTTATTGATAGTTGTAATAGTGTTATTTATATTTATCAAAAAATGATTAGATTTTCCAAAGACAGCTATTAAAGTACCAATCTTCCATCGTCCAAGTGTTAATTTGTTTTGTTTTGTTAGTCTCATATATATATACCATCTTCAATTAACCGATCGATATTTCCTTGAGTCAAATTCTTAACCCAATTATTGACATCGGTTGCAACTGAATGTGTATCCGTAAAGTTAACATTCATGACATCAGTGTCATAAAACATTTTTGCTATGGCATTATATCTTTGTCTGGACGTTATTGAAGCATCGACATATAAACGTGTACCCACATTGAGTAGGTAATCAGAATTTGGTTCCTATGAAAATGTTCAATTAAATTTACTGATTTACAAGCAAACAAATTAATACCAACCGAATAAATTAATATAACTTTTAATTATTTACATTCTATAATTTACTTCAAATTAGGTAAGTTAAATTTAGTTAAATTGAAGTGTGATTCCAAAATGTGTATATGTACTTTGAGAGAGCGCAAAATTTCAAAAAAGAGGTCACGAGCAGCAGGCCTGCTCGCCGGTATATTTAATGCCAGGGCTAGTTCGTTTGCTGTCTGTTCTTCAGCGCCTTCGTACAGCAAAGCCAGTCCCAATTTTACTGATAATGGAGATACCAGCGCATTTCCATACGTGCTTTTTGATATCACCTAAAATCGTAAAATTTTTAAGAGTGACAAAAAATTAAAACATCAATTCACCTAAAGTGACATAATTTGACAAAAAATATCGATTGATTATCAAAAAAAAAAGTTATAAGTGGCAGCGAAAGATTTATGAGAGCGACCTTCCAAAAGTTCCAGTCGAAATAGCTGAAAGGCTGCATCTGATGCGGTACGAAGTCATCGATTTCCCTCTCGAGAACCGGAAAATTCATCTCGCTCGCATTTTGCGTTTCGCAATTAGCTAACGCGAAGAGGCTCAGGGCAAAAGCCGCTAAAATAACAAATTAAAAGTTGAAAGCAAATATCATTTTACAATATACAATTTTTTACAATTTTTTCATAGCAATTAAGCTGCAAATTCATCTGCGGTCAGTCAACTTGACCCTTAACCTTGACCGGGAACCCCACCGTCCTGTGTATGGTCAACGATTTATCACGTTGATAGGATTCGCACAAACGATAGCACGCTAAGCCAATTTTTTCATCTTAAATACTCGTTCCCATTTCGTTTAACATAAAATGTTTGTAACAAAAATCTAAATTAAAACATCTTCCGATGGCAAACAATTTCGACAAAGCTGATCTTTGGAGTCTCCAATTATTCAATTATTGGCTGATTTGAATAAAAAAGAAATTTCGTGCGAAGCCGAAACGCAAACTAGAGAATTATCGGAATCAAGATCTGATATTTTTATCAGAATGGAATCTGGAAAGAAAAAGAAAAGTTATTATGATTATTTCGTACCTGCACGGCCCTTGCTGAACATGATTGATATCGGTATTTAACACTTCTTCTTCTCCTCAAATTTCACTAATATACCTTTGAATTGGTCTGTATAACGTTTGGCACTGGTTGGTACAGCGAACTAAGCTGACTGTCTTCGCAAAGACACAGTGCTGTTTTCAACGAAGCACCACGCTAGAGTAGGAATTAATAAAAGATAAAAGAAAAGCAAGAATCGTCAGGAGGGGGATAATCCTGAATTTCGCGTTTCGGTGTATCGCATAATGATGCCTCATAATTGCTGATCAATTCACTATGCTTTTTCATTGATTTTTTTGCGTTTTACAGTTTTGCAAAAAAAACTGTTTTAGTTATTATTTCAACAGGTTTCAAGTTTAAATTTAAACTAAACAACCTGGAAACTAAAAGACGAAATGAATCGCAGATCTGAAATTCAAATTTCAGTTACATTTCTCTATACACTGAAATAGATTTTCTATAATTCAAAGATGAAAATATATTTTTAACAAGTACTTTGTAAAAAATATGTGATTGAACAATCAAATTTTGACGACACTTCCGATGATGATAGTATAAAGTTTAAAAAATTGTAGAAATCAATTCGCAACAATTTTTTGTAAATGACAATTTTTATTTGAACAATTGTTAATGCCAGAGATGATAATAAAATATATATTCGATCGAATTCAGTATATATATTTGATTGAAACAGGCGTCGTTTCACTTAGCAGAGTCCTCTTTGAGGGCAACAGTTCGGTTGAATACGATCTGAAAAGGACCAAAGTTTAAATAAGTGTATGAATAGATATGTTTAGATGTTTCATTTCGAATTTACTTACGTGTCCAGGTTTGGTATCTGGATCGACAGAAAAGAACCCAGTTCTTTCAAACTGGAACTTGGCGTACGGCTTAACATAAGATTCCAAACTTTTGTCGGCGAACGTAACGATTTCTTTTTTGCTATCCAAGTTAACGTCGCTTAGATAACCATTCGGAACTTCGTTGACATCCTCTGGATTTTTATGATTGAAACTGAAAGAAAAAAATAATTTCGGTTAATTTTCTCTCAAGTCAAATAAGATGGGTGGTTGGGACAAGTTGGAGTTATTGTGACATTCATATAACATATATACCCCATAATCATATACCCCAACTAATTTTGTTTCAATTCAAGTTAAAAATAAATACTTACAGGCGTTCATAAAGACGAACGTGAACAGAAACAGGTTTTGAAACCCAGTGTATAAAAGCTTTAGGTTTGTTTTCATTTGACACGGGTTGTTGTTTAGCGATAATATGTTTTACTTTATCGCCCTCCTTCTCCACTTTTTCAACGGTCAGGATCACGCCGGCGTACTTCAGTCCGACCGTTTGGTTCGGGGTCAACCTCCTGAATCCCTTTTCTGGATTCTGAAAATTGATCGCCAAATAAAATTAATCACGAATTTCAAACCCCAAAGTCCAAATTGCAAAATTATAATAACCAACCTCACTAAAATCTGAGGCCTCGATGTAGACTTCCCTGTCGAATAAAATCTTGTGCTGAGCACCTTGCGGTTCGTTCGGGAAGTCAGCCACTTCAAGCTCCAGAGGAGTTTTGTGCTCAAAATTGCTGATTGTAATTTTGATTGGATCCATTACAATCATGTGACGAGGCGCTGTGAGGTTTAGCACATCTCGAACAGCTGCTTCTAATGCTGCAGGATCAACCGAAGATTGTGCCCCAGTCACACCCATCTGGGCACAGAAATTATTTATCGCTTCCGGTGGATAACCACGTCTACGTAAAGCCGTCAGTGTGAACAATCTAGAAAGAAATCGAAATTGTATTGAATAAATATCATTTTTAAATAAACATACTGAATAGGAACTGGGTTGTTTATTTATAAATCTAGTTGATGTTCACCTTGGATCATCCCAATCACTGACTATCCCCTCAGTGATCAACTTTGCAATCTTGCGCTTAGACACGACAGTGTAATTGACATTAAGTCGGCCATATTCCCATTGTACAGGACAGTAAATGTTGAGAGCATTGCATAACCAATAATACGACGATCGCCTGGACTGGAACTCTTTCGTGCACAAGGAGTGCGTGATATTTTCAATGCTGTCGCACAGACAGTGAGTGTAATCGTAAGTGGGATAGATGCACCACTTATCCTTTGTTCTGTGATGCGCGATGTACTTTATCCTGTAAGCCACCGGATCTTGTTTCCCTTCCTCGAGTTTCACTTTCATTCTTAGCGTAGCTTCGCCTTCTTTGAATACTCCATTTTTCATATCCTAAATCAAGAAGGTGATCTTTAATTAATTTTAAAGCGAGGAAATTGGTTGATAAATTGAGTTAATTTTTTTTGTAACATTTTTGAGAGTTGTGTTAGAGTACGCACTTGAAAAAGGCGGAGACTCTCTTCTACGGGCCTGTCGCGCCAAGGACTGGGAGGAGCGTCGAAGCCCTTTAAATCACTGCTGGACTGATGGCAAACATAAGCCATGTTATTTTTGATCAGCTGGATCGCCCATTCGTATAACTGTTGGAAGTAATCTGACGAGTGGGTTATTTTGTATGGCTTGTATCCAAGCCACTCAACCATATCTCGAATCCCGGTGAAAAACTTTTCCTCTTCTTTCTCCGGGTTGGTGTCGTCGTAACGCAAATAACAGTGACCATCATACGCTGCTGCATATCTGAAAATACAATCGGCATTTGTCAACATAAAAGTATAAAAAAAATTTTTAATTTAATGAGACTATGAAAATAAATGAAAACAAATGAAAATACCCAAAATTAATATTTATCGCTTTTGCATGGCCGATGTGCAAAATACCATTTGGTTCGGGTGGAAATCTCGTTATAACTTTTCCACCGGTTTCCTTCAGATGTTTTTCCAATAACATTTTTGTCATGGGAGTCACAACGTAGCCCTCGGTCTTATAATTTTCTCCAGGCTTGTGGAAATGAACTTTGGTTTTCATTAGTTCGCTTATTGTCTTAGCACCTTCGGTTTTCGGTTCTGTCAAGAAAAATAAATGAATAAATTAGTCCTTTTGATTAACCCTTCACCTCCGTACTAAGAAAAAATGTTTGAGTCAGGGAAGTCTTTAATATTAATAATACTAATATAAATAAAAAATTATGTCATAAATTTTTTATATAACAAAAGTTGAAATAATAAAAAAAAAAAAAATCACAATCTTTTCCGGACTCTATTTTAATGATTTAAAAATCGCAAAATATATATGACTTATTTTTATACTTAAAATGTCATTATTTACAAATCATAATTGCTAAAACTCATTTCAATTGAACAATTATTTGTTTATACTTAAAAAAATGGAGAATCTATTAATTTTTTTTAAACAAATTTATTGTTATGATTTAATTTTTTTTGATCGAATGAAAAGAAAAGTTCAAATTATGAGTAATTTTGAGTTAATTTACTTGATAACGTATGTTTAAAAAATATTATCGAAAAATTCAAGTTTGCATAATTAAAAAATTATTTGTTTTTAATAATAATAATATTGTTAATAAATAATTTTAAAAATCAATAAAAATGTTTTTTATAAGCCCTTTTACATTACTTGAATTATTAAAACTTCAAAAATCCATGAAAAAACACTTTCGGCCCACAATACCGAGTGGCTGCTGTGAGCATCCGGAGCTGAAGGGTTACAAAATAATGCAGTGTAACAAAAAGTTTGAATTTGTTTACCATCCGAAACTTTGTCAGCCTCTTGTGTTTTTTTAGCTTTCGTTTTAGGAGCCTTTTGAACAGGTGCAAGATCAGCTTCGGTTTTTGCACCGAGCAAATTCAGGATTTGCTCATCAAATTCTGACTTGATCTCCTTACCATCAGCCCATTTCAAATTCGTTCTCACTTCTTGCATCAGAATTCCTGTATTGAATCGATATCTAGAAATAAATGAAATTTATATAAATAAAATCTTACATATTTTTAGGATTTTTAGTTTATAAATCAATTACTTATATTATTTTTCTAACTGACTTTAACCTACCTTTTTTCTAAGATATCCTTCTTATTCTTTTCAATAACATTTTGCACCTGCTTTTTGATCTCTTCACGAGTTACAACAACGCCGACACCACAAGCTTCTTCAAAATCAGCGACCGACAAATTGTCGCTCGGATTGCTCAGCACAAAATTCAAAGCCGCGTCGACACGCTGAGTCGTGTTCAGTTTTCGTTCAGCAATGTATTTGGCAATGATGACCAAATGATTTGCAATCTGAGACTTGATTTTTGACGCTAAATGGTACAACAAAATACCGATCTCTGCATTAATTTCTGCATATTTCTGAGCCTAGAAACAATTTTCAATTTTAATTAGAAAACAAATTTCAATATTTTTATTTGTGTTAAATTTAAAGTTTAGATAGATGCTTTAATTCTAACTCAAAAATAATATTTTCAACTTTTTAGAAGTTGAAATAAAAGTAACAATAACTAACCTCTGCGATCGCTAATTTTAGCGAATTCGTAACTTGGGCATTTTTCAAAGTCTCTTTCGCTTTTTGTTCACTCAGTCCTAACGATTGGAACAAAACAATTGTCTCCTCCACGTCTGTCATCGTGGGATGAAGTATATTTTGAACGTTTGTCAGTAAAAATGGTGTTCCGGCTACTGCAACATATGCGAATACACCGGGAACTGGCTACTGGCAAACAGGATCTTAGTGGCACATGTCATTCGCTTTCTCCATTATTGTTTTGCTTACGCCGCGCCGCCGCGGTCGGTAATCTTGGAATCTACTTTTGTATAGATTTCATTTCTACAATATTTTTTAATAAAAACAAATTTTAAAACATGATTTCTACAAGTTTCAATTTCAACTTATAACAAATGATACTACTGAACGAATTTCAAAATGTTTGATCAATATTTAAACATTTTTTTATCTAAAATTTTAAATGAAAAAGTTCGCAAGATTTGTAACTCAAAATTTGACATTATTTATGTTTGTTTATCATACCGGCTGAAATTTCTAATCGTTTTTATATCGTGTTGTTATTATATTGTACTTTAATCGTTATTATTCATCTTGTTTATCTGTTTTTCCCCATTTCTTAAAAAACTAAAATTAGACGGTTTATATTACTTTCAATGATCTCTAAAACACGCCCTGTGAAGCGGAAATTCCACTTATTTTTATCGTTTTTGAGATCCTGCTGGACAAATGTGTGCAAACAGATAAATATAGATTAAATATTATTACATGAGTATGATTTTTCTTGGCTTCTATATATATTTATATAAAACTTTTTAAAAATGAAAACAAATAAATTTCCCATTAGTTTTCCTATTAAAAGCCATTTCTTAATACTTATAAAAAAAATTTTCTTTATTGTATTGCAACATTGTTCATTCAATTTTTCATATACAATTTTAACATGTGAACTTATAAATTTGTAATTACAATTTCGGGCGATATAAATATTTCAACATATAGAAAACAATAAACTATCACAAAATAGAGACATAAATGAAGATAACGTTAAGTAGACACAATAATTGTTGAGCACCAAAAGACACGAGAATATACACATGATTCGGTACACGTCTCTCACAAATAATATTAATATAACAATAAATATATCATTGCTTTGACCGTATGATCATGGACTCTTCAGCAATCTGTCTCCGCATCTTTTCGGTTTCATCCTCACTGCTACTGTCGGAATGTACGTTTGAAGTCCTCAAATTTTTCTTTTTCTTCTTTGCTTTTTTCTCATCGGACCTTCCTCTTTTACGTTTTCTACTTTCTTCCATCAACCGTTCCATTCTCTCCAATTCAGTTTCTTCCAACTCATATTCCTCATCTTCTGTTACAAAATTTCGCTCTTCATCATCCTCATATTCAAGCTCTTCATCCTCATCCACACAAAATGAATCCTGCAAATTTATAAACAATTAAAACAATACAATCACAATTTAAAAAAGTACAAAAACATTTTGCAATTTTATGTTATACAATGATATGTAAATATTTGAAGATATATTTTTATTTCCAAACTTACGTTAACGTATTCATCAGGGCCCTGAGTGAGTGGTTGCGACAGAACCATATCCTTCGGAAGGTACTTGTTCGGATTGACCAAATAGTTTCGTTTCACAGGGCTGCGAGTGGATTTCAAATACACAGCCTGCATGTGAGATTCATCCATATACTGCGAATGACTGACAAAACCATTCATCTCTTCATCCTCATCCGACGCCGAAGAACCATCCGAGGTATCCACATCAATCGAAACCTCTGCTTCATCCTCAATAAACCCACCACCTTTCTTCGGACTGTTCACTTTTTTGCGCATCCTCTCTTTTCGTTTCTGCGCCAGCCAGTCCTTCCTAGACGGTGTTCCGTAATAACTATCATCCCTTCGGACAATCTTCCTTTTCGGACTCCCAACAATCTGATTTTTCAATACAAGAGGACTTTTTTTCCAAGTTGGTGGCATAGGTCGAACAAATTCATCTTCGTCAGAACTCAAATATCGTCCTTGCTCGTTCTCAATGTCACTTTTTGGATCAGGAGAACACTTCCAGGTTGAGGTTGAAGGTTTCGGAAAGAAGGAAGAATGCTGAGGGTTACTTTGACTCGGTTTTGGTGTCGTTCTATTCTGAGCACTAATGGAAGACTTTTGAGTTTTATTGTTTTCTCGGAACTTTAGGTTGAACATCGTTGATCGAACTGGTTCCTTGTTGGAAGTTTGCTCTTTATTAGAAGTTGGTTCCTTGTTGGAACTTGAGCTTGGTTCTTGGCTCCTGGACTGTAACCTGGCCAGGGACAGTTTGCTTTTTGGCGGTGCCGGATTTTCTTCATGGTTATCAACCACAGGAATGTTGGAGAAATCAAATTCGTCATCAATAATTGTCGGTTTAGTTTTTGTTAGCGATAATGATGGTTTGGACGGTTTGGGTGGAGAAAGTTTTGATTTGCTCCCAAAGAGAGACAGTCTTGAATATCTCGGCAACGAATTTTGAATTTCTTTGCACCTTTGAATCGGGTTTTGAGGCTCGAGGTGGTTCTTGGTTTTGGTACCAGGCGTGGTCGCAACCAACGATATATTCACCTCGGGTTCCTTGTCTCCTTCGGCATCTGAAAATTAGTCATCAANGAACATGTCTTCCTCTGAGTCTGACTCGATTATTCGGCGAGAAGTTGAGTTTGCCTGACTCAACTGGCTCGGCCGTTTAAGTTGAGAACTTTGATCAATTGATAAAGTCCTTGAATTATTGTTGTTCGGTCTGGTTGGGATGGAACTAATAACAGGCTTTTGTGAAGAATGTTCGTTGTCTTGTAGAGTCATATGTCGAATTTCTAAGAGTGCTTGTGAAACTTGAGAGGACATTGGTTGTGATGTGGTTTCCGTTTGTGATTTACTGTTGGTGGTAGGTTCGTGATTGGTTTCTGGAGTTCTGACGGATTCACATTTTTCAGCCGGCATGTTTGAATGTGTTTCCGTTGTTTCTTCTTCTGAGGAATCTTCTAATAAATTATCAAAGAGACCGCAACTTTCGTACATTTCTCCATCTTCTGTTTTGTTTTCATTGATTTCTGTTCTGTTCCCCTCAGTTTCTGTTGTCTCATTTCCATCTTCCAGTAAATCATCAAAGAGGCCGAAACTTTGTTCTAAATGTTCGTTAGCCCCAGTTGTTCTGTTTCCATTGGTTTCTGTGTCATTTGCATCGGCAACAGGAAGATATTTCATTTCCTCTTCGTCAGATGAGTCCAACAAATTGCTGAAAATACTAGTTTCACCTATGACATTATCGAACCCATCATCTACTTTAAGCATGTCTGGCTGAGCCCTAGGTGCTGCCGGAAGATCTACATCCATCATAACTTTCTCATCGATGGCTTCAAATAAGTCATCAGCTAGGAACCTTAAAAAAAATTTAACAAGGTTAAATAAATATAAAACAGCTCCATAAAATTAAATATATAAACAAAAATGATAGTTATAACTTACATTGAATCGTTGTCATTATTTTGAACATATTTTGAGTTGGGACTCTGCACAACAATTGATTCATTGTCATTGATATCATCGTCATAATTTCGAACATACTTTGAGCTGGGACTCTGAATAATAATTGACCTTGAGTAATTGAAGTCGTCATAAATACTTTCACCTGGGCCCTCTTCCTCCTCCTCATTGCCAGAATCATTGTATAATTCTGAAACATCTTCTATTTTCCAGTTCTCAATTGTGTTAAGAATGTTCATATCTGGTGGATGATATGACGATAGAAAATCATCTTCTTCCTCGTCAGACTGGCATGGCACATATTCGATGAATTGAAACTCTCTTGAAGGAGCTTTTGGTTTCGAATTTAGAATCGTCCAATAAGTCAGAAAATCCAACCCCATGTTATCGTCGTTCAATAGTTTGACTTCGCTATTTTTAATAGTCCTGTCGTCAAACGTTTTTGTATTCGTAAATATTCTTGATGCTTTTGCAGTTGGTTTTGTAAAGAAAGAGTTCATCAGACGTTGGTTTCCCTGAGATAATTGTGGTTCTTGTGACGCATTTGAAGGTCCTAAAAAATTAAGTTTTTGAATTAAGCAAAAAGTTCAACATTTGAAGTTACTAAAACATTTAAAAAATACCAATAACAATGAACATTCAAAGTCAATTCATACCTGGTTTAGATTTTTGTGCAGAATTATCTTTCACATTCGAAGTACGTTTTTTCTTCTCCACAGGAGCGGAGACTTTCTTTTTCTTCTTTTTATTTTCTTGAGGGGTTTTTGGTTGAGCTTCAAATCTGATTTGACGACACATAGGATTAAATTGACTAGGAACCATTCGTGGATTTTCCTGATACATAGACGAAACAATGTTGCTGGACTGGAGAACTTTGCTATTGAATGTATCTTTCTTGTTCAGTGTTGTCTTCAGATCCTGCAAAAGTTTTTGGTTGTAATATTTTCTCTTTTTGATTTGGAAGATTCGTAAAAATATCAGTTAAAATTAATCTTAAACATAAGTTAAGTCGTATTTTTTTACTTTGTATTCCTTTCCATCAGTTACAAGAATTTGGATCCGTCCGGTTCTTTTTCGTCCAGTTCTACCCATCCTTTGAACTAATCTGGATGGATTTTTCTGGCACCCATCAAAACAAACAATCAAGTCTACTTCGCCAACATCCAAACCTTCCTCGCCTAAAAAGTCCAATGATTGCTTTAATTTATTGAATAAATATACATACAATTAATATGTTAAATTAATTAAAAACTACAAACCAACTGATGTAGATATCAAAACATTTACAGTATTGTTTCTGAAGTCTTCCAAAGCCTTCATTTGAACTTTCTGTTTTTGATCTGACTGACCCACAAACATCTGAGGTCGAATTAGTGGTCGACATTGCAAAAGCAAGACGAATACTTCTCTCACACTGTCTTTGAACTGAAATAATCATTAGTAATAAAATATCACAAATTGAATAATTTTTATGAGCCAAAATAATGTTTGACGTTACCTCAACAAAAACTATTGATCTTGTATCTCTATTCTCACTGGCAGCATTTCGAAAATGCTGTTCCAAGATTTCTCTGAGTTTATGAAATTTTGTGTGTCCAAACACGATGTTTGGTGGGATCTAAAAAAGAATAAAAATGTATTTATGCTTTATTTACATTTTTATATTCATGTTTCTATAAATTGTGAAAGACAAATGTACCTTGGGAATTATTCCGTTCGGCATTTCATGAACGTCTGGAAAATCGCCAAGATATGTTTTTATATCTCGCAGCAAAACTTTAAGATCTTCTTCATACTCCATCCAGTATTTGTCCGAATGATCTATTTACAAAAAGCAATGAATTAAAAAATAGTAAAATTTATATCCAGTTTCAAATTTGTGAAAAAATTACAAACTTTGGTAAAAATTGTAAAAGGCTCTCAACCCATGCCTTTGCAAGAGTTCATCGGCGTGTGTCATGGTCATCAAAATGTTCAGTGTTTTTTGAATCATGTTATTTCCACCATTTGGCTGGCGATTTTCTTGGAATGATTTTAGTAAGTAAAAGATCTAGAACGAAAGCAAACAATGAATGATTGGTTTTAAAGAACTTTTTAGCAAAAATATTAAGAGAATAAAAAATTCAAGTAAAATTCATAAAACCAACCCTTCCTTTGGTGATGTTGGCTGTCGCCGCATTAATGACCCCTCTTTTTATGAGAGATTTCACATGAGGATCCATGACTCTGATATATCGTTCTTTAAATGCTATCAGTTCCTTAGAAAGACAAACAAGAGCGATTTCTATTTTTCGTTCGTTAACATACGGAAGAATATCGCTGGATGTATCATCACGTAGTTCCAGATTTGAAATCCTTAACTTCTGAACAACCTGTAAAAGAGATTATTAGATTAATTCATCAAATTTAATCAATTAAAAGTTAGTACAATTCACAATGTTAAAAATATGATATGAAATAATGAGATCATCTTTGTTTATGTAATAATAAAATTAACATTATATATGGTAGTAATAGAATCTTCACCTCGCGCACTTTATCAATGGAATTGCCAGGAGTGGCTGAGAGTGCTAAGATACGATAATATTTATTGTCCTCGCTCAGAATCCGAATAGCCTGAAGTGAAAAAAAAATTATTAATTGATAAATGATAATTCAACTTGTAATTAAGACTTAACAAATTGAGCAAATAATTCCAAACTCACTTCACAATACGCGTGATTTCCTAACGCTCTGTGAGCCTCGTCAATAACGACACACTTGATATCATTGCGAGGAACTAGATTGTGTTCTAAGTCATTATGAAAAATTTGCGGTGTTGCAAAGATTACTCTTTTTTGAATCCATGATTCTGCTCGTTTTACTTGATTTGTACTTCCTGAAATTTGATATTCACTTTAGATATTATCTAATTAAATAGATATCTAGAAAACGATTGACAGTGTGTGAAATCGGAATATTTCTTACCAGTTAATTCAACTGTTTGACTGCTGGGGATGCCCATGATATCGTGACAGGCATTTATCTGTTGGGCCACCAAAGGTCTTGTTGGTGCCATGAAAACAATTTTTCCTCTTGGATACCATCGGAAAAAATTGTATATCACCACAGCAGCTATGAAAGTTTTTCCCAATCCTGTCAAAAACGGAAGAAATATTAGATATCTTTTTTTAATATTATGTAATGTTTTTTTACATTTATAGAATATAATTACCTGTTGGCAAACATACTAATGTGTTATTAAATAATGCGGATTCAACAATCTTGTATTGGTATTCTCGAATCGGATAATTAATTGGGTAATACCAAGAGCCGCCAGATGACAATTCAAATCCTTGGGTTTCCACATCGTTCGAATATGGAGAATCTTCCAGGTCTATTCTGTAAAATTGTTTATAAATTTATTTCACTGTACACTTTTTGCTTTCTTCATAAAAAGTAATAATAAACAACATGAATCAATAAAAAGCTTACATTTCTGGATTCATTTAATCAATTTTCACTTTCTTTTTGAGGATGAATCAAAGTGGATCATTCTGAAATTAAAAAAAAAAAAATTAATTCAATATACAGGCAAGTTCTCATTCTTGGAAGTCATAAATTTATTCTATTTACTGATAAGTAAAACAAAACAACTACAGATGAAATTTGCATAAGTAAAAAAAGAAAAGTACGCATATTTTCATCAAGTGTTGTACTCATTGATTTTTTTGTGTAAATTTATTGTTTTGTTAAAAAATTTCATCTATTAAAGACAATTTGAATGCTTTTCTACTTACATTATCAACCATGTGTTTTTATCAAAATTATGATTAGATTAAATTAACTTGATATGGTGTTTTGAATTGATGGGAATTTGAATTCTGTCTGTATAAAACTTGTCAACGTCAACTTACACTGCACCAAAGAAAATCAAGGGAACTGTTTGAGTGAAAAAATTGTGGACCACACATGATACATTTTCTATAAATAAAATTAACACCAAAACGAGTAAATTAAAAAAAGAAACGAACGAAAGGAGGAGCCTGACAACTTTATGTTGTTGTTTGGTTGGATATTGGACTGTTACTGTTACCGCTGGTGGTGGGGGAGAGTTAGTACTGCCATCTACTTACCGTCGATAACTTCTTTCATTATACAAAATTCTGCTTTGCCGATCACTAAAGGCACTACAGATATTATACAACCGTACGGAATTTTCGGAACGGAATTGACACCACATAACAACATATCGACAGACTGCTAGGTGGCGGTTACCACCGAATTGAATGTAAAACTTTGAACAAGTAGCTGAACGTCACTCAGAAGAAAATGATTTTCAGTAACAAAAGTTGAATGAAGTACATTTTTCATTTTTCAAATCAATTTCCTGTTTGAATTTATTATAATGCAAATCTTTCTTACTTTCCGATGATCCACTGTTGCAATCTGCTATTGTCCATCCGAGGACAGGGCGGGTGATAAACGTCCACTGTAAAAACGAACACGAAGCGTAATGACAATTGGAAACAGACACAGTAAAATCAAACACAGTGAAAAATGAACATACTGTAATAAACATATTTTGTAAACCATTCAAACAGGGTCGAACTTGAGAGACC
>JAAMPD010002040.1:0-17766 GCA_025266255.1 Trissolcus basalis | reverse complement strand
TATTTGAACAAGAAAATGAATGAAACGACAATTTTGTAGGATTAACAATGAAATGTATTAACCCAATTTAATAGTTTCTTAACATAATAAATTGTGATTAATTCAATAACAAAACTAAATCAGTAAATTTCTTTATTACAATTAAGAAAAATTTACTTTTTCTAATTGAGAAATTTCTTGTTTCACATTTCCTAATTCCTTTTTTTGTTTAGAAATCCATAGGAATTCAAAACACGGGTTTATAAACTAATGTAACTTTTGTTTAAACTAATTAATCAAAAATCTGTCTGACAAAAAGTTTTATTATACTTTTAGCAAGGAGTGTAAAAAATACTAGGTAAATCGGCTGGAAATTGGCTGAAAAAAACATTGAAAATAAAATTCCGACATAATCGCATTTAAAGTTTATGCACCACATTTAAAGATGCTGTGCACTACCGAACAAATTGTTGAAAAACCATAATTTATAGTATTCACATCAAAATTTGACTTTCATTACTAAATAGTAGAGGGTTCAATGTACCTAAAACTGCAAGAAAATTGAGATTTTTTCAGTTTTCCTTGATTTTTGAGTCCCACTTCCCCTTAAGTGTAGCAGACGCTCGAATTTGAGCATAGCAGATGAGCCGCGATGGTATAGAATCTGTCCAATTGTTTAGTACGAGTGTTAATTGCCATTCGTCATCCAAACAAATGTACGAATTTTGTGCTGAAGTTGGACAACAGTCCAACAGTCCGAATTTTTGAACTTCTGCTATGCGGTTAATTAGTACGTCGAGTGTACACAGTGGCACAACTGTTGTTGCTAAATTTTTTCAGTGTATGATTTGGATTGTTGGTTGTCATTGAATCGGATGTTTGTCACTTAGAGGGTAACAATGGTATAAAACAACTGAGAACAAAATAACTGGGGACCAAACAACTGGTCGAAATTGCTGTTGGACAATTCTACTAAGGACAAAATAATAGTTATTTTGTCTGAGTCAAATTGTCCTTAGTTGACCCATCCTGAATTTAAATTCCCATCAGCTTATTTGTCTTCAGTTGAATTATTTAATCCTTAATGTCATTCAGTTAGTCATTTAATCCTCAGTTATTTTTTGTATAGAAATCATTCAAAGATTTTGTTGTTTTTAGAGAGCAGTGCCATCATCAAGCCGCATTTATCGGAGATGCAGGTGTTGAAGGAACTCGAAGACATCAGTAAGAAAGCAACAGAGGATTCGGTTTTGCAACTGCACTTTAACTGGCAGAACCAGGAATCGCTGGAAAATGTCGATTATTTGTACAAGGAACCGATTTTGTATCAAAGAATCGTCGCGCTTCGGATGAATGAAGCTCTGGGAGCCGGTGACAGTATTCGAGACGCCATCTCCTCGAACTGTCTTAGCTTGCTGGAACAGGCTAGAGAAACTGGTCATGAGCGAGTGGTTCTGTTGATGATAGGTAAATGACATTAAGAGGATGTCTAAGTCGATGGTGAAGTTTGAATTCAGAATTTGGCGGGAAAACTGAAATTTGATGATTTTACGAGTTAGTGATCAAAGGATATATTGAATTTGATATCAGACGAAAGTTCAGCCGTCGTAAAGTAATTTGAGACATAATAAATGATTATTGTTTGTAAAATGCAATTACAATTAGTGAGCGCTGTTTTCAACAATTCTAACCTATAATAATTCCACATCAAAAACGCGCTCATTAATTATAACCGTATTTTACAATCAATCTGTACGTTTTAAATCTTGAAATATTCTTCAACAATGAGAGAATTGTCTGAATATTCTATAAGCATTCTTATATATGTTTATATTGGTGAAAAATCCATCAATGAACAAAAATTTAACAATGTCGGTAATGTAGGTCGCGTATTGACTTTGACATCCTCTTAAGGGGTTACATGACTTCAGAAGGCAAGAAAAAAAAGCAAATGATAAAAAAATCGAGTTCAAAAAGTACTTTCTTATAAAAACAAAAGTACTTTTATAAATTGCATTTTAGAATACAACGAAACTCGTTTTATTTTCTATTAAAAAACCGTATTTTTAAAATTTCAGATACTCTACAAAATTTGAGTGATTTGTCAGAACCAATGAAGTTTGAACTCGAGTTCCAAAAAGCGAGAAACATTTATAAAGGAGAGGAAAATATGGAACATGGTCGACACGCTTTGGAGCATCTTTGTCAAAGGAGCGACATCACCACAGGATTTCGCGCAAAGTGCATGGAAGCCTGTGCAACCTGGGCTGCCGAAACTCAAACGGAACACCCCAAGGTGGTGTTCAAAGTTTAGAAATTTATGTGAATCCATCGTCAGTTTTTTATTGAATTGTAAACTTGGTTGGTTTCAGGACATCACCACAACCTACATCGATGCCGTCGAGCAATTTCAAATCGCAGCCGATTGCGGTGAGACGGACTTCAACACGCTGTTTAAAGCTCGTTTTAACATGGCACGGTTCGTGGACAAGGAGTACCTGAAACTTTGCGAACAATTGAAATCTATCCAGTACAAGATTTTACGCCAGGGCATCAAAAATATTTCGAAAATCGAACCGAACCAGGAGAAAAATTTGGATATCCGATTAGCGAAACATTTTAAAAAGAGGTACCTCGAAAAAGATGCCAAGGAATTGGAATCCATTGAGGCTTTGAGAGATTCGTATCTTCTGTTAGCTGTAAAGTGAGTTTCAGGAAACTTGAATACACTTGAAACGCTCGAATTATTAGCTAAATTCAAAGAGTGGTTATTAAAAATCTATACAGAATGTTTAAAAATACCTAAACATCAATCTTTGTTATAAACAAATGAGTTGCCAATAACTTGATTAAACAACAATTGTTTTCAAGTACTTTGATAGATATTTGAATTATTCATTACAACAACAAAAGAGAGACGTTAAACAAAAAATATGCAATTTTTGTTGAAAAAAAAAATTCCAATTCATTTGTTTATAACTTTGTCATAAATATTAATATTCATAATATTATTAAATATTGTAGATTACGAAAATGCAAACAAAAAACATCTATTTTTTCGAACTAACCAAGTGTATACTCCCCTTTAATTTGTTGTTCAAAAATATCAGCCTGCTTTTTTGTTTGACCTTTTTTAATTCAATATTTTTAATTATTTCAGATGTTACGCCCAAAATCTTCAGCAGTCAGACAAATATGACAACGCAGTATTTCGATTAACGTCACTCTGGCTGTCGAATCACAAATTTGTAGAACTTTCAGCTTTGATTCGAGGGTACCTTTCCTCTATCCCTTCGTACAAGTTCCTTCCTCTCATTCCACAACTGATTCCCAGACTGAGCAGCGTTGAAAAACACTTTGCAGACAATATCAAAATCTTGATTTCAAAGTGTGCCAAGGAACATCCTTATCATACTCTACCAGCACTGCTGGCTACGAAACACCAATTTGAGGATATCAAGTACAAAAGCACCCCAACGAGAGTGGACCCGAAGAAGAATCCTAAAACAGTTAACGTTGCCGAGTTGGTGGACGATCTCATGAGTGAGATTGGACCAATTATTCAGGAGTATGAGAAACTTTCCACAGCTTTGGTTATGCTTGCTTACTACCAAAACAAATCTGGTAGGAACTGATTGAAAAAATCTAAATAAATGAAGAGATTTTGCAAACAAATTGTAAAAAGTGTAAAACTGTGCATTTAATCGTTTATTTAATTTAGAAAATTGAGTTTTGAATTTGTTATTGGGAGTGGGATATTTGTTTGTTCAGGTTCATCAGTTACGATACCAAGGACCCAAGAAATTACCAAAGTCAAGGAGTTTCGTCGAGTGGCTGTGTCTACTTTAACTATCGACGTCAGACCGGACCAAAGATATGATAATATCGTGTCAATTGTCGAGTACAAAAAAACGTTTGAAATGGTGGGTGGGGTGAATGCACCAAAGAAGGTGTTTTGTCTTGGTTCAGACGGAATATGGAGACCACAACTTTTAAAAGTGAGCAGAATCACGATCAAAATTATTCGAAAAATTTTTTTTTATTGCAACATATTTGTGAATTTTAATTTTCATTAAAAATTAAATTTTTTCTAGGGTCAGGATGACATGAAACAAGATGCTATCATGCAGCAGATATTCTCAGTCATGAATATGTTACTGCAGACTGATGAAAATGCTATGAAAAGTAAACTGAAAATCAGAACTTATAAGGTTTGTTTGAAACTTGTTTGAAATAGACCACAATTTTATCAAATTCCAAATAAGGTTAATGTACCAATAGTGACGATTTTAACAATACCGACGTGTAATTTTACTAAGAAAATTATATAGATTTAAAAATATCAAAAGAGTCGAAGTATTATTTCTGTGGCTTTGAGGAATAACCAATTAAGTGTTATAGGATTTACATATACACTTAACTGGTTTTTCCTTGAAGCCACAGATTTTTATTATCTATGATTTCAATGAGATAAAGTCACTAATGGGTAAAATATTATAGGACATTTATCTTATTGCGAAAATGAACGAGTTTTAATTTGATATATTTTAACAGATAGTACCATTGAGTCAAAGATCCGGAATCCTAGAGTGGTGTGAGAACACAACTCCTTTGGTAAACATTCTTGTTGGGAGAGACCTCAAGTCTGGAATTCACAAAAAGTATTATCCCAAGGACCTCACTGCTGCCCAGTGCCAGGCTCAAATGAAGGTGGTTAAATTTGTAAAAATAACGACAATATTTTGCTTTAACGATATCTTTATGATAACAAGATTTTTTCGGTACAGAACGTGATTTCTTCTGACCCCAAAGTAAGGTACAAAAGCTACATGGAAATTTGCAATAAATTTCATCCAGCTTTTCATCACTATTTTGTTGAGACTTACCAGTCACCTGAAGTCTGGTTCGAAAGGAAACTCAAATACACTCGGAGGTACGATAACAAATAAAGATAAAAATGTTTTAAAGCAAATTGAATGTGAAAATCATGTCGATGTTTCAGTGTCGCTGTTTCTTCCATAATTGGATACATTCTAGGAATCGGAGATCGACACCTTAGCAATATCTTATTTGATGAAAAGACTGCAGAAGTTGTTCACATAGATTTTGGTAACGAGTCAAGAAAAATAATGACGTTCAATTTAATTATGATTTATTGGTTCTCGCACTGTCTATGTAATTTCTGGGTTCACTTTTTTAGGGTACGCTTTTGAACAAGGCAAAGTTCTTCCTACTCCAGAACTTGTTCCTTTTCGCTTCACTCGAGATATTGAAGCAGCAATGGGTGTGTATGGAGCGCAAGGTTTGATGAAACACATTTGTGTCCAAACTATGCGCGTTTTAAGACAAAATGAGGAAACGATTCTGATGCTTCTGGAAGTTTTGCTTTATGATCCTATTTATCTGTGGTCTATACTACCCTTAAAATCACGTAAAACTGATTCTACTGATTCTAGTAGCAGTGATACTGGTAGCAGCCATTCCGGAGGTAATGTTTTAACGAAAAAATGTAAAAATAAAATTGTGGAAAAATATTGTAAATAGTATAATTAATAAAAATGAAACATTAAGTCGAACGTGAAGCTATGATTATGTTTTGTTTAGTTTTTAACAATGAAGAAAAACTTGCATTTATTTGTTTGTTTCAGAAAGTGAATCACAGAAAAATACTCTGGCAGAGAAAGCTCTTTGGGGGATTCAAAGAAAGCTCCAAGGTATGGAGATGTGCATCCAAGTGGACGTTTCCTGTCAAGTTCAAAGAATTATACAAGAAGCGAGGGACCCACGCAATTTAAGTCAAATGTATTTCGGTTGGCAGCCGTACTTATGATTTATGATTATTATGTATAAAAATAATATTATTTGATTACAAAAGTCAATATTCAAATGCAAATAGATTGTTGAATAAATATTTTTATAAAACACATTTCTGTCATCTATTTATTATTACGAAAAAATCAAAGATTGTAAAAAAGTCTGATTCGTTTATATAACTTAATTTTCATCATTCATTAACAGTCATTTTTATAACAAAAAAACATTTGTTACATTTAAATTTGCCGCTTCTACTCCGAGATGGCACTAGTGTTTTCCTGTTAAAGGGACACCATACACGCATGCGCGGCTAACCAATTTCTTTTCCGAACGTGTGACGAACTCGCGAGGGTTTCGTCAAATCCGAGAAACTTTTTCCATTAAGTGTAAAGGAATCCTTGGATTCCTCATCACTTAAAATGGTGCAGAAAAAGGTAAAACATTTCTCGAACATGCTCCGCCAATATTTTTTTCACACTGATTAAATTTGTTATATTTCTTATGATTGGTTTTGAGGTTATCTGCAACCTGGCATATGAACCAACAACAATTGCAGAACTTGTTTATTTCTCAAATTCATTAGACAATATTTGTAAAAAAAACACTTGGTTATTGTTTGGCAACACTGTTTTATCAATCGACGTATTTGTGGTGATTTTTAGGCAAAGAAGAAGACCGGGAAGAAGGTAGCCGCGGCTCCACTGGCCGTCAAAAAAGTTGAGCCAAAAAAACTCACGAACCCATTGTTCGAAAAACGGACAAGGAACTTTGGAATTGGTGAGTTTCAGTCAATTTTCTTTTCCCTCTTTTTTTGTTAACTAATTTGTGCGTTTATAATGTCATGCGAACCAAAACAAAAACAAAATTTGTTTGTCTATAAATGTGTGACTTTTCTCAAATTCAAATTCGTTTTTGCTTTTAGGACAGGATATCCAGCCTGCCAAGGACTTGAGCCGCTTCGTGAAATGGCCTAAGTATATTAGGATACAACGGCAGAAGGCTGTTTTGAACAAAAGATTGAAGGTGCCTCCACCAATCAATCAGTTCACCCAAACGGTCGACAAACAAACAGGTAAGAATTATAATAATTATATTGATTTGAATGATTACATATTACATAATCTTAACTCCCACATTCTTTCATTAAAAGATTCTAATGTATTTAATCAAAAATATTTATCATGAAAAATATAACTTCGAGTGCCAGAAAATGATATTTTTTATTTGAAATAAAAATTATGAGTATTTAATACAAAATATTGATTAATACGTTTCATTTTAGCAACACAGCTGTTTAAAATTTTGGAAAAGTACCGACCCGAGTCCGCTTTGGCCAAGAAAAATCGTCTGAAGGCTCGTGCTGAAGAGAAAGCCAAAACAAAAGAGGATGTACCAACTAAACGACCAAATGTCGTTCGCAGTGGTTGCAATACAGTAACCACTTTGGTTGAGCAAAAAAAAGCTCAGTTAGTTGTGATCGCCCACGACGTGGATCCGATCGAGGTACATAAAATATAACAATTTCCATTCATATTTTTCATTGAAAATCAATGATGTAAGAATTTCTTCACCTGAGGACTTGATTGGTTTTACAATCTTGTTCAGAGGATGAACTTTTGACCCTGAGATTTTGTCATACAATCAACTATAATTGTAATCGAATTTAAAATTATTCATTGAATTTGATTGTTATTTGCTGAATGTTTTTCAGATCGTCCTCTTTCTGCCAGCCTTATGCCGAAAAATGGGTGTTCCCTACTGTATAGTGAAGGGAAAAGCTCGTTTAGGGCGACTTGTCAGGAGGAAAACCTGCACATGTTTGGCTCTGACCCAGGTAAAAACAACATTTAATTTTTAGTAGTTAAATATTGAAAGAACTGATTTAACTAAATATATTACTAGTTTGCATTATACATTTTGTACGTGTTATTCAGTAATGAGTATATGATTCAATTTGTTTTTGTAGGTTGACTCTGGAGACCGAGCAAATTTCACAAAGGTTGTTGAGGCCATCAAAACCAACTTCAATGATCGTCAAGACGAAATCCGTCGGCACTGGGGAGGCGGTCTTCTTGGCAGCAAATCTGCAGCACGTCTTGCTAAGCTTGAGAAAGCTAGGGCTAAAGAGCTTGCACAAAAGCAAGGCTGAACATTATTTTGTATTATAGGTTATTAAAGTTAATTTATTGTAAAACATTATTGTTCTCATTTCTATCACATATTTTGATAAGATTAAGATATTTTTATGTTCATTTGTAAATTAAGACGATAAGCAGTCAGTAACTTTAGTTTATTGAGTAAAATTTCATCTGCACCATCATTTACAAATTCTTTGAATTCAGTTCTAAATAATTATGAATTACTATACAATGATAAGTTTACATTCGATTTTTAATTAGTTTTTCGAGTCTTTTTATTCGCCCAGCTTCTTGTTCTGAGCTGTCTGGAACTGAACTTTGTGTAGTTTCGTTTGTCTGATTACTGATGCTGACTCTCTGTTTAAATTCTTCCAACAGAGATGTTTGTTCCGTTTTTTTCAATCCCTGCAAAAAAAGTTACAACATGATAATAAAGAAGGATTTAAATTAATGTTTATACTATCGCGCCCCATCCCTGGAGTAGTATTAGTGCTGAGCCCCAGTTATACGCGGCGTTGACTGGGTGAAATCGCATGTCCGCGGTACTCGTGGGAACAAAATGGAACCCCAACAAAATCAAGAAGCCGCGTTGCAAGCTCAAAACGTGACACTACTCCAGGAAGTGGCCGCCCTGAGCGACACTCTTCCTGGAGAAAACACGGGGAAAATAACACGGGGGCACAATGAATGCCAGCGAAGCCAGCCGTACGGTTCAAAAACACCCTTTGCAAAGGACCAAGCAGGCTTTGACAAAGTGGGGACTCACCTTCAGTGAGACCACAGCAGGGGCAACTGCAGTGGCCGTAGTACACTACAAGGTTTCCCCGATGTGAAACTCACTGAAGTACAATAAGATCTGTTGAAGAAGGAGGTGCGCCAGGCGATCATGAAGATCCAAGCCGGTGCTAAGCCTCCTCTTTTCAACCGAACTTTCAACAGGGAAGGAGCACACTAGATGCTTAAAGCATCTGCAAACCTGGGGACTTGCGGTAGTAACCCAGAATTTATCTCAGATATTGAAATATCAGATGTAGTTAACCTGGTGAACAGGACTGGTATATTCAATGTCTGAGAACATTTTCCTCGGTTTGGTACAATGGTTTTTGACAACTCAGTGCCCTGGGTCAACCCCAACCGATTAATATTATTAATATTATTATTATTATTATAATTATTACTATATTATCGGATAGGAGAAATATACCTTCATGTCTAAAATTTTTTGAAACTCTGAAGTTTGAAGATCTGGCAACAATTTTCGTGATTGGGAGATAAAAGCATCTGGAACTTCAGTTGATGACATAACGATTTTAAGAATAAGTTCAGCCTTTGCCATTCCTTTGATTACGACCTGAAATATAAATTTAAACTTATAAATGTTGAGATCAATTCCGTTATTTATTACAACTTGAATCAGTTACAGTTGAATCGTTACTAACTTTTGTATATGTTGCTGGAGCTTTTCTTTGAACTTTCCAACCTGTAGAGGGAAGTTCCAAGAGTGCCGTTTTCAGCATGTGAACATCCAAAAGTAGTTGTTCAGCACCAACAGTACTTAATGGTTTACACTTGTACAGTTGTTGCATCAATTTCAAAATGAAAGAACTGAAACAAATATTAAGAAACAAATGTTAAATTTTATATAAAATTAAAAATTTTGATTAATCACTTTCGTTGAGAGATATATTTAATTTACCTCGCAAATTTAACGCAAAGTTGCGTAAAATATTTTCTACAGGATGAAAGACTGTCTCTGATCGGTGGAATTGTTTGTCTTAGATGGGCCACAATCACACTCACATAACTGCTTTGATCTCCTACAGTTTCTATTGTGCTCCATGGCATCTACAAAAACGCAACGTATCCTTTTTTTATCTATTTTTAGACTATCATTAAAAACCAAATCTTTGTTGAAAAATCTATTACAAATTAAGGTGGGACTGTCGGTCCAATAAAAATAGCGTTTCTCAAATGATAATTAATCATAATTATTTTAAGATTTTATGACTAATTAATAAATCGCCCAAAGCTACTTTTTATAATCATTTTTTGCAATTTTGAAAGTTCAAATGGTGTTTTCTGGAAAGTCAGAATTTGTTTAAAATTTAACCATGTGCACTTTTGATCGTCAGAAAAATTAGGCAAAGTATGAACAAATTTCACAAATTCGAATTCGATATATTTAATTTTAAACGTTCATAAAAATGCATGCTAAGTATATCTGTATATATTTTGTCCAATGTCTAAATGAAATATCTCAGCTTGGAGATACACTTTTCATACAAATTCAGCCATAATTAATAAAATTATAATATGAAAAGTTTGAACAACATTTGACTGTTTTACGAAATTGCATATCCCACCTTAAAATAATGTTTTCTATGAAAATTAAAAATAAACGCTTATAATTGTTTACTTTTGTCATGGTTGTCAGAGCAGGTTCACAAGCAGATTCCAAATCTTGTACTAGTAACTGGATACAGTTAGAGATTACACTGAAAGAAATTTCGAAGTAAATAATTTTGTTCTATAAAATAATACAGGATAGGTTAAATGATCGGATAATTAGATAAAATAATTACTTATGGAAATTGTCTTGTTCTTGTGAGAAACTGATTTTATCTGCATACATCTTATCGGTCTTCTCTTTCAGTTTGTCTTCCAACTGTTGAGTTGTTTCTAGGCAATATTCTGCAGTCGTAAGGATGCTAGAAATAAAACGTTATAAAAAATAAAAAAATTATGCGGAAAAAGTATTACCAACAACAATTTTTAATTACCAACAAATTCTTGTTTGTTCTTCTTTGTTGAACCTAGAAGTTTCACCTTCTTTTAATAAACTCTGGAAATTTTGTATCAAGCCTGCTGTCGTTAAATCACGAAAATCTCTTCCGCCGATTCTGAAATAAAATTAGAATTTTCATTTTCAACACAACAAAACGAATGAATTTTTTTTCATTTGATTACATTTAAAAATAATTTTAAAATGATTGCAGAAAAATTACTTGGGTAGATTATTCTGTAACATTTTAACAGCATATTCTTTAAGATATTTCTGGAAAGTTTCCGCCAAGCTGATCATGATGACACCAGTGCTGAGCTGCGTGGATTGAAGCATATAATTTTTGTAAATAACAAATAGATCCGCACAAGAGGAAAGCACAGAGTTCTGTCCATCGGCCTCGTTAAAATGTCGCGATTCTGGTGGATGACTTTTGTAGTCGTTTACAAACTTGTTCATTGAACTTGCCAAATTTTTGTCCAAACTTTCAATGTAGATGCTGAAATATGGCTCGAAACAACGTCTGATGAGATTTGCAAACGGCGATACTGTCAACTTTTCAGCAACAACCTGAAAAAAAACTCATATGTTATAAAATATATTAAATACATAATATAATAAATTAGAAATTATTGTAATATTATAAAATATATATCATAAAATATGAACGGTTATTAATATTTATTTATTTATGTTCACACATTTATATTTATATATATATTTCGTTTTATTCTTACCTTCTCTTCAGTTTCTTCTTCAAATGGATTTCCAGGCACTTTTTCCTCCAAATTCTGGAACTGTTGTATTTTAACATCTTTATTTGGGGAAGCCTCACCATTTCCTAAAGTAACCCCAGAGAACCTCTTTGAGAGTAGACTTTCAAAGTTGTTTGTCTTCTGAATAGCATAGAGCAAGAGTTTCACGTCGATCTCAGACTTGCGTTTTTCCATCAGCTTTGTCAAGTCCTCCCTTGTGTTGTGACAGAACTGTACTGCAATACGCTCAGAAACTTCCCAATCGCGGGGAAAAATCATTCCAAATTTTGATTCAAACTCTAACAGGTGCTTCTTTATCCAGGCGTATCTTCGATCAATCTTGTCCAACCAGGCGAAATCCTGGTTTTCGGAAAAAAGGTGGGCGTACTCTTGCAACTGCATGTTAACGAACCACGAAAGAAGATCTTTCCTTGAAAAAACAAACAAACAAACATTTTGTTAAAATATGATGTATTACCTGAGCGAAGTTTGATTTTTGTTCATAAACATTTTGAGGAATGACAATTTTGTGTGGTTAAAAGAGAAAAAACTGTAGAAATTGAAGTTGTGGTTCAACTTTTGTAATATCTGTAAGAATTACTTTATTTTGGAATCCAAAATAGATAGAACTGTGCATCCTTTGGTGAGCTGTGCAAAATTTTTTGGATTCTGTCCTGAAAATGTCTCCTTGAAATCTGTCGTGATCTGCTGTGCTAATTCAACTTGTATTTGTCGTACCTTTAAAAATATGATTATAAGGATTAATTATGTAGGGTGATATCTCTTTAGATTTTGAGAAGTAACAGAGGCTACTTTGAAATCTGATTCGATTTATATTTTTCGAAGAAGTTTTTGAGAAAAACAAATTTTCAATTTTTTCTTTACTTTTTATCTGTGTTTATATTGTATATATACAGAGACAACAAATTAAAAAAAAATATATATATACAAAAAATTATTCCAAATCTTGAGAACATCAAAAAAAAATTGCAAAAGAATGTCTTGTGGCTTTCTTTTTTAGAAAATTTTTGTTGGATTTTGATATATTATGTTTAATATATTACTTACGTTTAATATATTATTACGTTTGATATATTAAGTAAAGAAATTAGGGAATTAGAATTTCATAACGTAGTGCAATTACAATTTTAAATTTAATTATATAAATCAATTTCTACACAAATTTAAAAAAACAAAATTATAAATAATATTTTTATAAGAAAACTACTAGAAACCATCTCCTTATATTATTCTGATAAATAAGACTTCATGACTCACTTCGTCTGAAAGTTGCTTAATTTGTGGAATGTCAATGTAATTTTTGAAATGTTGCATCACTTCCAATATTGCTTCTAAGGGATTCACTATTTCACCGTACTGTTTTCTCTGGGTTAGAATTCTGAAAAGTAAATCACATGTTCTTATTATTCGTTACTTATTATTGTTTCCAGTAAAAAAAGCCATGTTTCGTGATTTTGTTAAGAAATTTGTTAAGTTTTATAAAAATCTTAAGGTGGGACTGTCGATATAATTAAAATATTGTTTTTCAAACGATAAATGACCATAATAATTTCAACATTTTATGATTGTTATAAATGTCTGTCTAATAAATCGCCCGATACTATTTTGTTTATAATTATTTTTTGCAAATTTGCACATCTGTGTATATCATTTTGGCCAAAAATTAATATCAAAAGCTACAAACACATGTGACTATTTTGCGAAATTGCATGTCCCATCTTAAATGACGGTAATGAATTGAATAAAAAGCTTACTTTAAATTATCCACCCCGTCAACAAGCATATGCAAATGATTGAGAGCAGTAATAGAAGCTGTCAAATTGCGTTTTGCAAAATCCAATTGTTTGATGTCTCTAGTGATTTCCTTGACAGTTTCCTCGGACCTCTCTGCCTTATCTTTGATATCTTTAATATGAACGAAAAGCTGTTTGATGACCTTCTGAGCATCCTCGAGGGCTGCTCTTCCATCCTGACCGACATTCGTCTGTCCTCTGACAACCGATCTTATTTCCATGTCAATCTCACAGATTTTATATTCCATTTTGCTAACTTCATCATCTATGTTCGACAGTGACTGTTCGGTTGGAAAAAGCGAATTGATATAGTCCACAGTATTGAAATTTGGCTGGTCCAAAGGATCGCTGCTTGGCAAAACCTGAATGTAAAAACGTCAAGAGATAAAAATATTTTTAAAATTATAGCATTTCAAACAAAATGATTTGTCACAATAAAAAAACATGTTGTAATCTTGTAATTTGTAGGATTATAGAATTGTAAAAAAGAAAATTTATTTGTAGGCAATATATGTAGTAGTAGGCTTTATTGGCTATGAAGGTATTGTAAGCAATATATTGTTGACCTTAAAAAAACTAACCTGTTCAATGACAGTTTGGACATTCGGAGGAAAAATATAAATCGTTGAAGGCAAATCCTCTGCTTCGCTTTCGTCGAGATTCTCCATTTTTTTCAAAATCTTCGGTATGTAACAAATTTGAGTTGTTTTCGTTTTTCTATCAAGTGCTAATAATAATAAACAAACAGACAAGTGGCAGATGAAGGAGAGCAGCTGCCTTCCTTCTTTTTCTCTCTTCTTCTGTCATACAGTTTTCATTCAGGTTGACATACAATCAATATATGATAAACGAAAAAATGTCCTTATCGATAATGAATGTCAATAATGTAGGTTTCTCGGATATCGATTGGACATCATATTATCATATGACCATTATAGACTGCTGCTTTATAATTAAAGGTGATGCATAAAGTCTGCTACCACGGAGTTAGGGACTTTGTTTATCGAAATTACAATAAGTAATAAGTGTTATATTGAACTGAGAAGAGCGCGATTCTGCAATAATGGGAGAATTCAAAGCATAATAAAACATAATACGTTGAAAGATGTAAACAAACAATGAGTTCTACGAATAACCTCCAACTCAATAACTAGGACTCATTATTCGTCAACGTTTAATTATGAAAATTCAGTTTTTTTTGTTTAGGAATGAGTAAAATAACTGAGAGAATCGCGCTCTTCTCGTGAAATCAATTAACAATCGATTTATTAATTTTTAATCAAGAAATCTGTAATGTCAGTAACTCCCGGTTCGACATTACCTTAAAAGGGATTAGTAATAAATATAATATTTGTAATAGTATAATTATATCAGCCCTGATAACCACCGTTTATGTAAATGATTTACATAAAATTTGAGTAAATGTAACTCCTCATTGTGCTGCATTATTTACATAAATCATTTACATCAAAAAATTTTTTGTTGAAATTAATTAAACAAACGAAAAAAAATGATTTTTGGTTTTTCAAAACTTAGAAAATTCAACAAATTTTATTGCATGTATACAATTTATGCACTGAGAGAAAAGAACAATAATTATTACCAAACTATTCAGTAAATTAGGGATATAAGCCATTTCGAATGAAAATTACTAAACTGTTCAGTTAAAAATACTACAAAATTAGATGATTTATATCAAATGTTTAGTTACTATAGCTAGTTTCTTCCAATTTTTACCAAACAGTTTGATAATTTTTTGTTCAAAATGTCTTACGTCCCTAATTTACTAAATAGTTTAGTAAAAATGATTGTTCTTTTCTCTCAGTGTGGATTATGAATCGTTGCCCGATTTATTGAGTAATAATATTATACTGTACAAAAAATGAGTTCTCTGTATTACTTTTTATTGACTATATTAACTTGAAAAGGCTGATAGTCTCCTAACATTGTATTTATATAAATAATAAAATAAATGTTTGTATATATAACAAAAAAAGGTCCTTTTGTATTTCCATTAACTGAAATAGGCCCTTTTTTGTCTAGGGTGACGATATTATAAAACATACTTCATGTTTAAATTTCAGGTAATAAGAAAAAGTTGATATTTTCTTCATATTATATAGATAGATAGATAGATAGATATTTATTGCATTGAAGATACAAAAGATCTTATAGCAAAGATTTGGTGATCAAAAGATCGTACAATTACATTTAGCGCTTACAAAAATATACATATAGCATTTCAAATTCGTTGAAACATATAGCATTTCAGTTTTGTTAACAAAATTTGCATTAATCACATGAAATCACAGTCATTCGTTGTCTTCATATTATATGATACAATCAGGTTATTGTTAAAATCACAACAATATTCTTGACAATTTTTTTTTATTATGTCAGTTTCTAGCGATATTTTGGAACAATACAATTTTCGTAACAGCCATCGTTATATCACTGAGAAAACATCAATCGTAATTTTTTTTAATCTAAGTTAAATCAAATGAATTTTACCGGGATAATAAACTAATAAACATTTATTAGGTTCATATCAAAATTAATTTATTAGATTTCGGATAAATTTTTCTTTGAGTGAATGTGATGTGATGTATGGCAAAGTGGAATCAGAGAGATACATGAAGCATTTATTCTAAGACTTTTAACGAATATCTCAATCTAAATTGAAATATTCATCAGATTAAATTTTTTATTCAACCATGAATTCCAATAATAATACAACGACAGTTGGATAACGATTTTAAGAGTTACAACTATAGTATATTTCAAATTTTCTTCTTACGCTGACAACCAAGTTATTTAAAAGTGTATTATTTTCTTGTAGCACAGTACTCGGATCACATTCGCCTATAGTTTTCTGAAATAAACATTCACATTTCATCTTTGTTTAATTAAATATAAATTTGAGAATTACAAAAACAATTAAATGTTGAATTAAAAAACCATTTATTGACAATTTAAATAATGAGAAAAATTGAAAAAAAAAAACAGATTAATGCAAAAATTTTAATTGGCATGATATGAACTAAAAAAATAAAAAAAAAAAAAAACTAAGTATATAAAACAGATATTTTTTTGTATTAAATCCTCCAATTGTTAGATATACAAAATATCTCTATTATCTTAAAGTATATTATTTGCCTCACATAAGTTATTTCATTTTAAATTTTAAAATGAATACTGATTATTCATTTATAATTTACGGCACTCACAAATAGAAGATCTTATTGATTCATTTGTTATTCTTGTTATTACATACATACTACATGTACTGTTACTACATATATTCGTTAATATAAATAGAATCTATATAGTAGTGATGGTTTTCTCTTTCGTTGCTATACGCTTTTTGCTTTTTAGCAAAAATATGAAAAAAAGAATAAAAAAAAAAAAAAAGATTTACATTGTAACGATGGAAAAAATAGAAATAATTAATTGTTGAAAACAAAAAATATATAAATCATATGATAATTTAAATATATAAAATTAATATATTTAAATAAAGTAAATGTACATTGAAATAATTCAGGAATAACAGAAATGCATGTTGGAATAATTTAATTAAATTTCTATGACGACACGTGAATTTTGATGAAACGTCTGGAAACGTCATGAAATAGGTTAAACCCAAGTGAATGATTTGTTCGATCGCTCTGTTCGCATAGCACGGCATCACCACGGGTTAGTGTCTACGACCAATCGGCCCATTAAGTGGTAATCGTTCTGCGACGATAGATCTCATGCGCGCTTATGTTTCATAGCATAGCTACGCATAGTCAACTGAGCTTTGACTCACTTGATACCGAGCCAGAATAAAATTTTTCGAATGTACGAGAGTTAAACTCGCGAGCGAAGTTCGTTCTTACAACTTCGTTCGTAACACGACGTTAATTGTATTGTACACAATATAGCGTGGAGTAAAAACATCTCACAATATAGAGAGAATGTTGGAAATCATATATGAGCTGTGATTATTTCTTAACATCACAGTTTATATATATACTCCAAGCACTTATAAAGCAGTTTCTGTTGCAGGTAGGCGTGATGTCCTCATGTTGATGTTACCGCACAGTTGCTGTCGAATAGTGTTTTGTCGGTGAATTCGCTGATGGTGAAACCGACGCTTCGGATTGGATTTTTCTTTTACTCAAACAGTTATAAGATTCATCTAACCGGAGTAAATTTAAGAAGCAATGTTGAGCGTGTACAGGATTCTATACTTCATCAGTATCTTATAAGATACTTGTGGTATTAGTGTCTTTGTGCCGCGCGAATCAATGCTCCCTGGTTGATCCTGCCAGTAGTCATATGCTTGTCTCAAAGATTAAGCCATGCATGTCTTAGTACATGCCGAATTAAGGTGAAACCGCGAATGGCTCATTAAATCAGTTATGGTTCCTTAGATCGTACCAACATTTACTTGGATAACTGTGGTAATTCTAGAGCTAATACATGCAAACCAGAGTTCC
>JAAMPD010002039.1:2196-17761 GCA_025266255.1 Trissolcus basalis | reverse complement strand
GGATTCATCTCAACATTTTTAAGTCAAACAAAAAAAAAGTTTTGTTGAATTTCTTGTCATAAATATATGTCTTGTCATTCATAAACACAAACACAATTTTTTTCGCGTGACCTATAGAAAATTTTACTATTGACAGAACATTTTTTACTAAATTTCGACTAAAGTTTATTTTGTGCACTATCATGTTTTGTGCTATAAAGTGGTGCTATTTTTCTATTTGTGCATGCGTGATATAGTTTTTGAATTTTCTGTTTACCTAAATTGAGTTTTTTTGTTTCTGATTATTTGGTCCAAAATTGAACCAGCTGGAAAACTCTCTGGAATGAGATGTGTAATTTGGAGTAGCAGGCCTGTAAGGCTTATCTTGTTGTCTTCTATCCGTATCGGTGCAAAGTCATTACCAGCCCAACGCCTCGACTGTTTACGATAAAAAGAATACTCGCGAGAAACGAGAGAGGCGAGCCAAACTGATAACGTCACGCAGGTTATTAATTACCTCGAGGTTTCGACTGTTTGCAATTAGCGTCTGATCAGTTGCGGTTAATTGCGCTAACGCGACTGATGTACTTACCCCTCAACACTATTAATTATGTTTTCTCCCCAGGATATGACTTTAAGTATCTTCTCTCACCCACTATTTTTCTGTTGACACCCCTCTCCTTTGCAGACGATAAGAAGTTTTTTCTCTGAAAAATATAAATTAAATGATACCTTGCCTTGAAGATGAATTATTTGATTTTAAATTTTATTGATTTGTTTTAATGGAATGTAACAAAAACAGATGAGTACAATTAATAGATTAATAGAATAAAATTTAAATGTAATAAATAGAATAAAGAAAAATGAAGGAGCGCTCAATTAATGGTGAATTTATTAAAAACATTATGACGAGGTGTCAAAAAGAAAGAAAGGTTCACAACTTCCGTGATGGGATTATCGATTCAAATCGCATGCAGCAGTATGAATGAGTGGGCGAGTTGGGGGAAACGCTGAATGGGAAGCCCCATGGCGTCCACACGAGCTTGAGTTAGTTTCTCGAGTGCTCTCTTGTCCCTCTTGGCGATCTTTTAACTGATGACTTTAACTCGTTGACCTACAATGAAAAAGTTTAGCACTTTCATCACCTGCTACTCAAATCCGGCAAATTACTGCTCCTCCAAATTGGTCGCACGCAACTGGTGTCCTTCATATACCGAATAGTTTAACGTTTCACACGAAAGACGTATCTTCCAACTGACAAATTTATATTTCACCTAATTGCTGTAAGGTTTGAAAAATTAACCTTCAAAGTAACTATTCTGTGTCAATTTTGGATATTTTTAAGACAAATTTTTAATATCTCTTTTGATAATTTTTAGTAACAACTTTTTGAAGAACTGTATAATTAATAATAATCATTCGTAACTCCTTTCTTTAATAATCGGCTTAAAATCACTTTTTCAAAACTTGTTTGACAAGTTTTTCTTTTGACAAATTAATAAATAATTGAACGAATCAGAACTGATTAAGCATGATAACACCTGATTTGTCGTTCAGTTATGTCTGATTAGACTTGATCAGAGATAATTAGATCTGATCGTATGCAATCAGTATTTTTCATCTCTGAAATATGATGAACGAGTATACGAATTGGATATACACAACTAATTTATCTTTCTGTTATTTATTCAACAATTACGATTTGCCAGGTATGAATAAAAAAATAGAAATATGTCTTTACAAATGCAGCATATATGCCATGATATAATTTATTTTATATATGTAGTATTATTTTATGTATATGGCAAAAGATTTGGTACTTATCTTGTTATATGTATATATATAGAACCATAAATGTGATATATAGGGTTAAATCACTCAGATCAAATTATCAAACAAATATAAGCATACAAAATTGTTTTAATAATTCTTTATCGCAATTAACATCTAGAGCACATATTGTGTTACAAAAAGTTCCAGGAAAAATGTTACTACAAGTTTTTATTTGTTTTATCCCGTTTAACCCTACATATTGAAGATATACGCAATATGTTTGCTTTTACCCATATATGTATTTTACATTTTGTCACACAGTTAATTAATCATGTGGCACATAAGTTTTTTGTCAAAATGGTAGAATGTATTGTCCTTAAAAATCTTAAATTAGATTACGTTTTTACTTCTGGTTGAGGTAGGCAATCCCGTTGAACTTTCCTTGAAACGTTTATGCTCCCTCTGACATTCTTCGTCATGTTTTTAAATTTATTTACCATTAACATCGAGTTCAATTTGCATTTTCGCAATTGAATTACAATTAATTAGCGTTCAAAATCGGATAATTCGCAATTGAGACTTAATTGATTGCCAATTAAAGTCGATTCCGCACACGCGAATTCAATTTGCATAATTTTGACGCGCGCGTTTTCTCCTATACAAGAAAACCGGGCATCGATCATTCGAAACGTCAACGTAAATGCCATTAATAATATAATGCGTCGATTCACTCTTTTCTTTCACTCGCCCAACCACTTATTGATATTATGAAAAGTTTCCTCGAACTTTCAGACGAAAAACATTCGAAGATTCACAAAAATGAGACACCTTATTATGGCAATTTGTAAGCGCAAGCTTGTGCGATCGTTTTCGATACGGACAAGAAACGCGCGAGTCGTCCGAGTCGCGGCCAATCAGCGGGTGGTATGCGTCTAACGAGGAGATTCCACGGTTCGCTCCTCGTTGATATTGCGTTCTAAAAAGTGTTTCACATCACTGATCACGCATGCAATTGTCTCTGACTTTATGCGCGAAAATTACTTATAGGGACATTACAGGAATTTTCTAACAAAAATTTGGTTTCTAAGAATCAAACAATTTAAAGAGTTAGTTTCATTTCACTTAACATTATATTTTATGTTTTGTTATTGTTAAGTTTGTTCGTAAAAGTATACTATATAAATCCAGTAATTTCGTTTTTTTTTTTGGGTAATTTTCATAAATTAATACCTATTTCTGTATTGAGAATGTAAAGTTTCTGAAAATTATGTAATTTGAACGATGCAGTTCAACGATCGTAATTGCGAAAAGAAAAAAATTAAAGGAAAACAAATTTGAAGTGGATGAGAAAAAGAAGTGGTGCAAGAAAAACTGCCTGGAAGAAATATATAAAACTGTCATACACGAAAGGAATGCCATCTTTCGCGGGGCTTGTAATTAGTAGGAATCGACTATTAATCTGATCAAGCGACCACTCAGCTTGGATGTCGTTTCGTTTCTTTGACCATCCCTTATATAGGACGTTGTAATCCTTTCAGTTTGATGCATGTTTGCCAACACAAAATCGTCTATAAAATACGACCATCATTACTCGGACTAAACTAACAGTGACTGCAGAAAAAACACAAGAGGATCAGCCCGTCTTTATTTCTTGAAAATTGCAAAATTTAAAAATTGATAAATCCTTAAGGGCAATTAAGAAGCGCATTGATTTCTTCTAAAACAGATGTTCTAACACAGAAGTAATTAATGTTTCTAATGGCTTCTAATTATCTTGCAGAAGTCGTAACTCATAAAAGTGGTTTGCTATCATAAATTTAATTGGTCGTTTTTAATGAGTCGTCGATTAGTCGCCGCGGGGAAATAAGAAAAGCGGCGGTTTCTCTTCTTGGGAATTGTGAAAATACAGCAGGAGGCCGAAATGAGAGGTTGTTCCTCGATTGGATGTCGAACATTTGGCGACACCGAGAATTATTATCACGCTGTAAGCACGGGGATGCAAAAAAGCGATCTTTTATAAAAGGCAGCCTGTGGCTGTTCGACATTAGGCAGCAGAAACGGTAGATGTGGTACTTTTACCTGTTCGACGAGTTCCCGGTTAAGGCGCTGCTGAGTCTTGTGCAACTTGGACTTCACTTTTTCTTTCGTCGCGCACCAAGTACCTCGACCTTTGTCGTACAACTGGCAATCACGAAATTGTTACTTGGTACCTTTTTCTCATCCGGAAAAAATATGTCACAGTTGTAAATTGAAGTAAAAATAATCGTACCACCACTACTGCTGGAGAAAACGTGTATCGATGAATTTGAATTTTATTGGCTACATATTATAGTTGGTGATTGTAAGATTGTATGTAATGAAATATTTTAATAGTCACCTGGTAAGACGAATCTTCGACCATGAATGAAAAGAATAATAATTTATCAAGATGTAAAAAACAATTTGTCCTCAATAGTAAAAATATTTGAATCTATTATTTGTACCTTCAAACGGGGTAACTTTGTGAATCAAGAGTCACTTTTTTGTTGCCATACAATTATTTAGTTATTAAATGATAAACGTTGCATTCATTTTTTAATTGTCTTAATTTTCGTAGAATGTAATGTTTTTTTTAATTGTCTTAATTTTCGTAGAATGTAATGTTTTTTTTAATTGTCTTAATTTTCGTAAAATGTAATGTTTTTTTTTAATTTTCGTATTTTAAAATTATTGACAATAACTTGAAATAAATATAATCGAGCAAAATCGAACTATATAAATCAAAATCTTGTTTTTTACATGCTTTTTTATAATGCGTTGCACAAACTAACCCCAACCGCAGAGGTAACTTTGTGCAACTTACAAATCTATTGTTTATACACATTAAAAATAGTTAGATCAAAACATACGGTAGTAAAATTTCTCGTCTGAGATACGCTTGCACTTTTTTTGGTTATGTTCCGAGAGTTGAATCGACTTGAAATTTTGTACACTTGTAGAGCATGATCAGATATGCACTGAGAAAAATTGGCAGGGCTGCGAAGTAGGTCCGCGGTTAGTGTTCATTTCAATTCCTGCAAATCAATCGTGTATAACCAATAAAAATTTGAGTTTGAGAAAAAATCCGAGTCTAAGAGACGATTTTATGCATTGGTTAACGTAAGAACGCAAATGTAAACATGTGTCGTCCCTGTTTTAGAGTCACATCGACGAATGTTTACATTTGCGGTTCTATTCCATCTAATACCTTAAGGCAGTATAAAAGGTTAGTTTTATTTACAAATGTACGTCGGGGTCGGAAAGCAATACAACAATAAATATTATGAAACAAACTATATCAAAATATTCTGAAAATATCAAAGAACATCCTGATTTTTTTTTTTTTTTTTTTCGAAACAAAACGGACTTAAAAGTCCACTTTAATATACAAATACAAAGAAATAAAGAAAAGTCATACAACTTTAGAGCTTGTCAGCTCAATAATATTTCAAAACTGAAACATTAATTATATTGTTCAATTCTCGCCATTCCATAAACCTAATATCAATTTTCCTGATATATTTTTTATTATTATATTTATTATTGTATTGCTTCCAGATCTCGTTTCGTTTTTTTTAATTCTATACCATCTTTCGTACAACCGTGTAAGGTAGAAAAAACGAACAATTCATTATTTAAGAAATCCAATCAATTATACATATTTAACTAATTCATTTGAGTTATACCTACATTTAAAAAAAAATTGGGCTCAGATATAAAGAAAATATTTTTAAGTTTTTCATAGGAAACATTTTGAATATGTTGCACAGTATTAATAATAGAATATTAAGTCATCTTATCAAATTCAACTCAGAATAATAAACCTGAGCTGATCACTTTGATAAGAGAGTAAACTACAAGATCGAGCAATTAGTGTCGGATCGAATCGCGGATGTTCACAAGAGTTATAGGTCGAGGATGGTTTACTGGGGTGTGTTCCTTTGCGCGTCTACCCTGCGGAAAGATACGGGCCTTTATTGGTGTCGTGGATACAAAGCTCGTGTGCCAAATGAAGATCGAGCATCCCTCACAATTTGCCAGGGGCGCGCGCATGGACAAACCTTAATGGTGGGGGACTTTTTTGTTGTAGGTGGGGAATTTGAGGGTCGCGGCACTGAGACGCAAAACGTGATTCCGGCACGCGCTGTCAAGCTTCCACGTGCTTTTTCCACGCGGACTTCTTTTGTCACGTTTTTACGCGCCGCTCGAAACGTAAAAATAAAAATAAAAACAAAATTCATGCTAATCGCTCTCGCTGATGCAAAATTCATCGCGCAACCTCGCGCTCATAAAACGCCGTTTCTAGTCTGTCTGGTTCTCCTCGGATGGAACGAAAACGATTCTAATCGCTGTTTTAAATATTTTCTTCAAAACTCGTAGTGCGCAGAGATATGAAGTTCACTTGAGATAAACGGGTGTGCCGGACCGAACAATGTGGCAAACACAGAGCTTGTACGCGACTTACAATCACCCCGCGATGTTTGAATTCCGCGCAAACAACAACGAGATTCATTCGTGGTTTCATTCTAGGAAACCCTCCATGGATGATGTTGGCAATTCCACTTCAATGAATGCACGGTAAGTTTTTCAATTTGAATTTGCAAATTATTTTCGTCTTTGTTCAAATCATAATTTTACCAGTCAAAAAGAAACATGATATTTATATATTTTGATTGAACATATATGCTATATATGAAAAATAAATTTGACCTACATATGTCTGTATGTATTTAAACTTTATGGCTCGAAACCTCTACATATACTAATACAACTACATACATCGCTAGACTAACGTACACGCATATATGTGACTACATATATACAAGCATATATGAGCTCGATAGGTTTCTTTTACCTGAATTGTTTTCTGACAAATTGCATGTTCTGAAATTTAACGACAAAAATTAAAAAAAAACGAGAACTGGAAAATTGAAACGTGTTTTTGTTTACATCTATTAGATTAATTCAACCAGTTAGCGAAGCGCTAGATTACAAAAGCGAAATCGAGCATCAGAATTAGAATTCAACGCACGTGACGAGAAACTGTACCTTTATAAACGTACTAATCTTGATGAAGTAAAGTTGATTCAAATTCAAAATTTCACCGCGCTCTGGAATAATTTGAAGATGCTGCACAACGTTCATACAAACGAGAATTTTATTTTATACAAAAACGTTTCGCTCAATTTATTCTATTCGCAAATCTTATACATTTTTAATCAGCGTACGCATTTGGTCAAAATATTATTACTGATTGGAAGTGGAATAAGAACAGCCAAATTCAATTTAGAATTTTTTATTTATAAATGATACAAAACGATATATTTTTCTAAATTTATTATTGAAAATTTAGAAATTGCTTAACACCTTACGTTTGTTTTATTCGAATTCAATACTTTATTCATTTTTTTTTCTTTCGCAACGTCGAATTACTGAAGAGTTCGAGAAGTCGATCGGCAAAACATTTCGAAGATCCTATCGGCCAAGATCACCTACCCCTCGTCCATTCTTTGGCAACTGCCCATCTAACGTCGTAACAATTGAACTCGTAATGGAATCACATTTATTCTTATTACTGGTCGAGGTCAACCGACCATCGCAGCCCCCCACTTGCAACCTCATAAAAACACTCATACTCACTTCTCCCATTTATATTCCAGCCATCTTCAAGCAACACTTTCAAGTCAATCTTTATTTTCTTTATTATATTTTTTTTTTTCTTTCCCTTCATCATCAAAAATTTTTACCAGAAATTCAATTTAAAGTTACCCTCGAAAAAGGAATCAAAACAAAATTCGATCATTAAAGCAAGTGTTTAATGTGTGCGATAACGTTTTTTTTAAACCTTCAAGTTTTGAAGTTGAAAAATTATCGGGAATAAAAAAATTTGTTTGGGAAGTTGCGAAAAAATGGCAGCACGTAAGTTGAGTGTCGTCTTTTTTCCCTGTGGCAAGTTCATTAAGACGGTTCATTAAAAGTCGCTGTCTACATACGTCTCTCTGATCGATTCGTAAGAAGCGAACGACAGAAAGTGAGTGAGCCATCGAGAGGAACGCCGGTCGAAGGGAAAAGATAGCAGACACGCCAGTCTTACACGGGTGTTCGATGTCGAGTCGTTAAGGTATGCTAATTTTCGCGAATTAAACCATTATCGTTCACCGCCGATTTCTCGTGTGCCAGGCGCATAAAACGTCGGAATTTTAATTTGTATATTGCCGCATAAGCGGCGGTGATGCCCTCTCGGAACCGATTTGCCCGTAATTGCACGACGTCTGCAACTTTTCTTCTCGCTGCTTTTTGGTGATTTCATGCTCGTCGACGTAATATCACGACTTTTTCAACTTGTTTTCTTTTTTACTTATGAAACCGTTATAATTTTTCTTCTGTGAAAATAAACATTGATGTAATGCCCAAATTGTATAACAATCCAAATATTCTTGCTCATTTAATTTCTGAAAAACAAGTTTTCGGAATGGTTTTTTAAAATTTTCAAAATGTATAGTTTCCAATTTCATAGAACTTTTTAATTTTTTCAACTGTTTAAGTTGTTGTAAATTTTTTCTTCTAAATTTCGAAAAATTATATTTATATTTATATATATTTTAATCAATGACTCAATTGAATCAAATTTGCATGTTTTCCTGTTTCAAGTCTTTCTGTCTGTTTTTACGATAAAAAATTTTTTTTCTGAACATTTTAGAATTTTGAAAAAATGAAAAAATGTAATGTCGATTTGGGGTTGCGTGCAAATGATGATACGCTGATTTCAAATCAGCAGGTGCTGTTAAAGGAATAGGAGGAATTTTCTTCTCTCGGACGTAGGCGTCGGCGACCTTGGAGGCGTAACCAACGATTGCATTAAAAGCCAGCACACATTAGAATTACAAAGTCGACACGCGAAATCGATTTTCAAGCGTTAATCAATCGGTCTCTTGAGCCATCAACTCAACAAGTTTTTCACCAGTTGGAAACATTCCTGTTGGAATTTTTATATCCCCCGCTTGGTTAAAATAAAAAAACTCCGCAATACAACAGTTCGTACAATTTTTATTGCAAAGTTGGCCGTGCTTGAAGGTGCATAAAGTATAACCCGAGTTCAAAAGGTCGCTGTGCCAAAGAAACAGGGGACTACAAAATGCATCTGAATACTGCAGTAACTTGATCGGCCGTAACTCAAAACAGAGAATGAGAGGAGCGCGTTGGAATTAGAATTTGTCGCGCCAATTTTTGGTGCAACATAGTTATTTACACTTGGCAGTAATTCATCTCGCTGAAAAGGTGGCCGCTTTGTCGAACACGCGTGTCCTTATCATTAAATCATATCAAAATAATAAGTCGCCAAGGATATATTTCGCATGGTTCTTGCACCGCTTAATCCTTTCTTTATATTAAGGTGGCTCTCGAGATTTGTGGGGTGAATCGCTCAGACGCCCCGTGGTTATACTTTTGACCGCAAGCCCGCAGCCAAATCCCAACTCATCGTGGTAAATTGCAATATGTCAGGTGTTTGTCTCGTCGACTTTATTTAATACAAACATATATACATTCAGTGGAAAATGGACTTGTTACCCAGCGCTGTCACAAAAGTTCTTAAATTTACCATCGCTATATTTTTCAACGAACAAAAACAAATTTAATCTCATGAAGATCGCTTTTTGTTATGAGAATAAAATGAAATGAATTATATTTCATCATACATAGAAAATCAGCGTGACATCAAAATTAAAATAAGATTTAAAATAATAAATTTTGTAGAAACATAAATTTTATTGAGATGTAAACGAAATATCGTTTACAAATGTGGCAATTCTTGTTGGTAGATTTTTATTTCGTTTTAAATTGATGGCTTTTTTTTTCGTTTCATTCAGGAGTGAAAATTGAAAGCAAGTGATGACAAGTTAGATCAATCGGTCCTCGGCAATGACGACTATGAAGTGAAAAGAAAAGAGACGTGCCTCGGAGCGGACGTGTCTGGTGTGCCGCGTGTTACCGAATTTGTGCACACGGATGACCGCTCGGAATGCTTAATAAGCGGGTGGTGTGGCGCGGCCAGATGCGCAGTCGGAGTAGGAGGTGTCGCGCGCGCCCATTTGGCTCTTCTCGCGCACGGGGATAATATAATACATAAGCAACCTGCCGGATCGTGCGTGACGTCACGGACACACACACGCGGGAATCCCCGTTGCAAAGCAGCTGAGTCACGTGCTGTTGCGAGAAGACGTGAGTCCAACTTAAATGCGAGTGAATCGAGAGAGTAAGAGAGAGGCGCAGAGAGTCGTCAGTCTTAAAACCGATTGCATCTGAACCGGTCCGCCGGAATCGAAATTGAGATCACGTCTTCTTCCGCGACGTCGAGACTTCCGCACGAATACCGCGTAGTTATCAAGTCACGCAGATATGCTACCGATAACCTCTCTCACTTAGACAACCAGCTGATCACGACTCATCGGCTGTGTTTAAACAATGTTTCCGATGTTCAACATATCCAATATTATATATAAGACAGTACTTTCATTTATTGTATTAATTTTTTTCATTTTATTGTCTTTTTTGGTTATGGTTTTTATTGCAGTAGTATCTTGACCACCTTTCTCTACTTGGCTCTCAAATTTGTACGCAGTCTTCATTTGTTTTTTGAAACGAATTCTATTTTTTTTATCATTAATAGAAATTGTTGAAAAACCAGATGTAATATTTTCCTTCAGGAACAAATACAACATACACTTCGTATCAAAAGTGTTAAGACATTGTTTTGGCTTCCCAGACTTTTTGCTTTATTTAGATTGTCTATTTCGTTATGATTATACTCATGATTTGAATTTGGTTTTGTTATAAAAAATTTCATCAGTTTTAGTTTCAAATTATTTTCATCGAATTTCATAGTTTGCCTGTTCTACATTTGACATAATTTTTTTAAATTTTAAAATCGTTCATTTCAAATGTTGTTTACATTTTCATTTGTTTTCGTTCTGCACTTTGGTTATGGTTTATATGAGTTTTAGTTTAGATTTTGTTTTTAATTTGACTTCTTTTATTTTCATTACGATTTATGTTTTGTGTAATCGTTAATGTTCAAGTGAGAAAAATAAAAGATATTTAATCAAACATGAGATGATGAAAACTGAAAAATGATTGGTATAAACAAAACTGGTGTGCATTGATCAATGGAATTTATCCACGTTGGCTATGCAAAGGGCACAAATCCGGCATACCTTGTGGGCCGCATAATCCCAATGTAATTGCGTTGCTGCATGGTGAAATTGCTTATTAAAACTTTTTGAAAAACTTGATTCGGGGTTCGTAATATGGGGCTTGGAAATTATCCCTATATCTGCCTACCTAACAACCAACACCGGTGATGATTATGCCCATCTATAGCCATGTAACTACCCGTCTACCCACCTACCGGCTCAAAATAATCGTCGCAATTTTTTTGTTGTTAACTTCCCCTTTGCCTCACCTCTAAGCACCGGGCGCGTTTCAAGGCTCGAGAAAACAGCTAACAGATTACGTATTAAATACGTCTGCGTACTTACATGCTGGCCTCTTAAAACTTAATAAAGCATCTAAAGTAGCGATCCGAAAAAAAAAATTCAATTTTTTTAATTTATAAAAGTCTTTCCACTGGAAAAGGCCCTTGAACTCAAAATGTTGAAAACAAATTTCATCCAATTCATTCAATTTGGTTAAAATGGGCAATATTATTTCAACCTATTTTTTAATAATTTGTAAAATTTGTTTATGAATGAAACTTACAAAGGAATTTGAGTTTATTCAATTCCAAGTGAATTTCACAGCTGAATAGCGAGGCAAGAGAAGTATTTTTTTGGTGAAATTCACTGAATATTCATTGGGAGGAAAAAAAGTACATTTACATTAGCATAAATATGTGTACTGTAACGCGTTCAATGCGAAGGGACATTTTTCGCGTCACGATTTGCATGACGTTAAGACGATAGTGACGAAGACTGTTTATTATGTTACAGATTTGGCGAGAGGCACTACGCATTCGAAAGGTATGGCTGATTTAATAAACGCGCAAACATTTCACGGTTAGTAAGTCAGAGAAAAAAATTTTTTTTTTATCCAACCGAGTCTCATCGACCAGAATCAATAAAACTGATAGAACATTTTGTATGTTTTGATCTGATAAGGTGTTTGCAAAAAATTTTATTTTCGATTCTGGCAAACGGTGGATTACAAAAAGAGGCAAAAAGAGATCTATTTAATTTGAAAAAATCAAAAAAAAAAAAAAAAAAACGCGCACAATACCGAGAGATTTGGGCCCGTAACGTAATTATTCCAGACAATTAACTTTTTGTTATGGGCCGGGCTTCGCGCTTGTACGCTACTCTATGATTTCGCAGTGTGTATCGCAAAAATAATAACGTTCGAAAATTTGCCCAGCACCGTTTGACGTAGCTGGGATTGAATTAAAACCGGTGATCAAGTCGCCATCTCGAAAATTGCATTAACTTGACTAATAAATTAATGCCCAAATATCATCCCACAAAAAATCTGTCTTCAATTTTTTTAAACTTGAATGAATAACATAAAATGTACTTTTTGAATAATGAAACTTCTTAATTTTTTTTTGTTTTTCAAAAATTTGTATTAAAAAATTGTTTTTTTTTTATCTTTTATTTGTATAGAAAAAATTGTATATTTTTCATTTGCAATTTATTGCATCTGAAAAAAATGTCTCTTGATGATGACAAAATTATGTCCAGGTTGAAAAATGATCAAAGATGTGGTGTAATGGCTCGAGCATAACGATCGACCGATGAAAATGATAATATAAATATTAATCAGATTATGTAAAAATGGTGATCTGTCGTATCGCGTGTGGCGGCGTTGACGAAAGAAAGAGTGATCTCTGGTCGCGTCGACGTATGTGTCCGCAGGTGGAAGAAAAAAGAACCAAGGACGAAATAAGACGCAAAAAAAGGACAGCGGGCGGAGGGCATCGCTCAACGTATTATATGCAGTCGGGCGCAGAAAAGGACGAATGCTTTTGTTTTCCAAATGAGTGCTGCTTCTTTGCTTTTGGGCGAGCCGAATTTCGGGGGGGTCAAGGAACCCTGTCGGGCACACAAAGACCGTCCGACGACTCGTCTCGGATCCGAGGGTTGACAATCAACTGACATTCTTTGCAAATATATACATATGAAAACCCAACGAATAACACGCCAAGCTTCGCAACCCTAATTAGAGCTGTTTTGGGTGCAGCTATGACTTTTGAAATGTCTATCAACATTCCTAAAATTTAAACTGATCTCAATCCTAATAGGTTTATTAATCAAACAATCATTTGTTATTTATACAAAATTCCATTTGTACATTTCGAATTTATAAAAATATTTAAACAGTTGGTTTAACGAAATATGTTTGAAAAATTATTAAAAAAACTTAAATAAAATTTATTTTAGATAAAATGGCCTAACGAAAATATTTTGGTTGAAGGAAGAAATGCTGGTTGTATGATCCAGATGAAAAGATTGGTGTTTTATGACCGATTTTGGAACTGAATTCATGAAAAAATTGAGGGTAGATCTTAATTTCAGGATCAAGGCCTCGCGAAATAGTGGCGTGCTTCTTTCAGTCAAAGAGGCATTTTTAAATCAGCGTTGTCTGAAAGAATCTCATACTGACGCGGCGCCCAGATAAAAGCATTCCACCATAGCCCTCTTTGCAGGCCTTTTTTCACCGCTTTTTCTACCTTTCTTCCAGAGTCATTCACTACTGAGTTCTGCCCAGGCCATCCTCGCCAATCCATTGGAAATTTTCTACTTTATTTATTTCCGACCGCGATTGTAGGCCGAATTCTTTGTCGCGTGCTCTCAACGTAAAATATTTTTCAGTCAAAGAAGATGATTGCAATATGAGATGTTAATTATCAATTTATTGGAAATTCAATTCCATATTTCAATTGAGTCATATATATATATCTGACGTATCATAAATATTTCTAAAAAAGTTTAGATTGATTAATTATGAAATAAAATTGACGAAATAAATAAAAGCAATTCAAACGTTTTAATTTTATATTTTGGATTAATTTTAATTGACAGGAAGCAAGATTTAACAGTCAGGATTGAAATTAATTCCTATCATCTAATATCGTGAACAGAAGGTCTAAAGAAAACATCGCTGTTTATATCAAAAGTTGGCGAAAATTGACTCAGCGTGGAAACACCAACGCCTCGGGCTGAGACGGCGGGATTAGAAGTTTGTTTTCCATCCCAGACAATCACATAGACTCCTAAGCTTGCAACCCTTCTTCTGAACAAATCCCAAGCGACTGGTCATCAGTCAAATCTCTTTAGTTTGACCGATTCACTTTTTTCTACCCTTTGAAAAACAATTTTGGATGAAACTTTATTTACCATAACAACTGCGAAATTATATACGAACTGCTTAATTATACATGCGGGGAAAGTGCAATTGTTGCGAATGATGTAGTTCAAAATTTGTAATTTGATTGTCAAGTCTCGCATCGAAGGTGCCACTTACGAAAAACCGCACAGAAGAGATCAAGATAATCGACATGAGGGGGATGACACTGTATTCGATGGTGGGATTTGCGTTGATGGTTGTACTGAACTTAAAGACTTTAAGATCATGTTTTTTTATACGGTCGTCATTTTTTATACATCTTTTTGCATTTCAAAATGTTTATTCGATTTCTTGCAAGAACTACTTATTCATATAATATTATAAAAAAAATTGTTTTCCGTATATAAACTTTTATTACTTTCATTTACAAATACATTTTTCAATAACTTATTTACTATTCAAAAATGATTAAAAAATTAAATTTAAAGAATTTTATTTTTTTAAAATGATTATTAATAATGATATTTTTTTGAATATAATAAAAAGTATACATTTTTGCAAAAAGTGCATTGCTCCCTCTTGACCAAGCCACTTAAGGTTAGCAATAACTCACTAATCCGGGTACGATTCTGACACTGGGATTGCGGTCACAGGCGTGTGGGACAACGCGACGCGATGAAAAATGTAAAAATCCGAGGAAAAAAGCCACGACTGCGTGACAGTTCAATACATTTTAAATGCGTTCCGGCGCATTTGTGAAACAGGCGATAAGCAACCCTAAAAAATTCGGACGGAAAGAAAACGGGAGGGGAGGGGTTCGTACGTTTGCAAGACGTTCTAGACTGGTCGTTATTTATTGTCAGATTTATGGAATAAATGAGTGGCGCGGGACAGACCGAACGGATCCCCCAGCAAAATGTGCTCACGATCTGCAATTTATTTCATTATTGATATCCAGAAATTGTATCTTTTCTGCCAATGTGATGTGTGGATTGAACAATGCCAATATCCCCCAAATAATGGTGTTATTTTTGATGTTTTAAAATATCATTTCATCCGTTAAAGGTCAATTTAAAAAATCGATCTTCAATCTTATGAATTGGGGGTTAAAGGTCAATTAATGAGATGACCTTTGACCTTACTTAATATTTATTTGGTTAATGAATTTGAAAATTGTTTTTAATCAAGTTTGCATACACTTTGTACACTGAGAAAAAGGATTTCTTACAGCTATTAATTCTATTTAATTGATTTGTTTTGGAAATATTTCTTAACAATTATGACCGTATTATTACGTTCAGAAATTATTCGTTAACTTTTAGTTATGGGTTTTTATCGATGTATGACATACATGACGTCATTTTATAAAGGTTAAATTTCGAAGCCATAATTTTCAAATAATATTTAATAATTGTTATTAAATGAAAACATAAAAAAGTTTCATACACAATTAATGTTT